>JABXWE010001118.1:0-12871 GCA_014611495.1 Limonius californicus
CCGTGTTACTTTCCGGAATCTATTGATATTTTCCGAAGACTTGCTTCATTGACAACTTTCTACATTATTTTTTCCGTACTATATTCCGCTAACTCTTTCAAGCAATTATTTGCGGTGAAATTTCTTCGCGGTTTTTCTGATTTTCCTTTCTGTCCATAATATGTTTGCTAACGATTTTCAGGAACTAGTTTTTGTGATATTTTTGAATGATGATTGTCCAGGGAGCTAATTTATTCCGGGAGTTTCCCAGTTATCTCATTAAGATAACTTCTTTTTGTTGTATTTTTCGGGCTATTTTTAAAGAGTTAAAACCGCATTTTTTATAAGAAATTTTTCGAAACAACTTTTTCAGCTCTCTTTCTGCTACTATTTACGCATGATTTTTTCCTGGAAAGTGTCTTACAGAACTTTTTTCCAGCACCCTTTGTTGGGCTACTTTTTTTTATTAAATTTAATTTTTTTGAAATGCCCCCCTCTTCTATATTTCCGGTGACTCTCTCGTCAATGGTCCACTCGCTGTTATTTTTTATATTATCAGACTTTCGGTAACTTCTTTCCAGAACTATCTTCCATTGACTTTTTCTAATGTTACTTTGTTTAGAAACATTTTTGCTTCTTACTTTTTGATGTGTAACTTTTCTCTGATTTCAAACGAGTTATTCTGTAAGTTTCTTTCCGTGACTTCCTTAGTACATTTTTTCAATTAGGAAAGTTCTTCCTTGTCTCCAATTATTTATGTTTTCTTTTGGGCAATTTTTGGATTACTGTTGTTTACCTTTTTGTTACCGATTTGTTTACGTGTTATCTTTTACCATCTCTTTCGATACTACTTTTTTCCAGGAACTTTCTTTTCAATGACTTTTCTTCTTCATGAATTTTTCATTTTACAGTCCCATGACATTTGTTACACAGTGCTTTTTTGGGATCTACCATTTATTCCTCACATGTATTACAATCAAATTAATAATGACACTAAAAAAATCCTTGTAATTGTGTTTTTTTTTGTAACGGAAATATAACAGTATTGCACTGCAAAGGGTTATTGATTCCGAAAAATGAATTCAATAGTGAATAGCTCCAGCGCTTTCGGATTTTTGTAAAATGCTTCCGTGACAAGAAACCAAGTCTAGAGGCATCACGCTTTAGGACTTCCTTATTTGGTTAATGTTAAATTAATTCACTAATTAATATTTAATTGCCATAAAGAGCTTCAATTTCATTACGTTCAGTCACGAAAGCGAAATTGACATTTGGAATATCTATCGCAGTGTTTCGTGCAATGTAATAATGTATTTTATAGGGCATGCGATTTTTAATTACAAGTTTTAGAACTGTCCGTCTATGATTGACAACATACTAGCAAATTAATGTTACTAACGGCAATTTTCAGACATGGATTTAGCAGTAATTACATTTAATGTTGTGAAATACTTTTGATAGGGAAAGTAAACTAAACAGTAATTGTCACAAATTGACTTCAACAGTAGTAATTATGTTTAATAGTCTGAAGTAGTTTCTACTTCTTCGCTGACATGTTTAACTGGATCATAAAAATTAAAAAACTTATGCAGTCGGTCTTTGAGACTTACACCATTGTTTCAGTAGTAACAGTAATAAATACATATTAAATAGAAGCGACGACCTCTAACAGTATAGTGACATGTCGGAGTTGCAATTATATAATCCCATTCAAATCTGGAGTTCTGATTTCTCGTCTTTATATAAAAAATAAAATGTTACACTACTAGTAACATAAAGAACAATTTATAAAATAATCAAGATCTCGAGGCGTTTACCTACATTTAGCAACTTTAACTGAGTCGGAAAATTAATTTTAATTGAGATATACAATCTTTTCATGGGTGACGAGGTTCTACAATTACTTAACGAGAGTCCTGAACACTACACATTTAGAGTTTTTGCTTGCATTCTAATTCTGTGGGTATTCCCCTCAACTTCTTTTACCTAGTTGCTTCATAATATTTTTGTTAATTTTGTTTTGTAATTTTCCCAAGTAAGTAGTGACAATTCGCAGGATATTAATTTATCCAAACATGTTGTAAATTAAAGTGTATCCCATTTTGAAAAGTTTATTTAGGAAATGCACCGAAGGTGGAAAATTATTTATTTTCGATTTTAGAGCGATATTATAAGATCCTAATATTAAAACATCAATTCCTTATACATTACATGGGCTTAGTGGAGCTAATACAAATAACCAGTGGAATATCAATAAAAAACACTAACGTTATCCAAATTCTATCAAAAACACAGTCTAAAGATATTATAAACAAACTGTTTACAGTAAATAAATATCTAACCATGTAATAAATCTCTATTATTTTGCTCTATTTATGCAACATTGTACAATTTTGGAAAAGAAATCGCTATGGAATTTTTAACCATATTAAAGTAAAACCAATAAATTTGAAATTGTTTCAGAAAATGACGAACATTTTTGGAATTGGTGGAAATTTTACTTTTCTTGTATTGGTGGTTTCGTTTGTATGTTTTAGAAACACAACAACGTAAAGTAAATAATAATATAATAACTGGAGCTACTGCAATTGTTTCTTTGAATTCGTTCTAAGCCTATTAACAAAATCACTAAAACAAGAAAGGGTACCATCTTCTACTTCCTAAGTATCTTGCAAACGATGGATTTCTGTATAATAGAAAATATTGCATAGTTTTGCAGAGTACGCGCCTATAATTCCAAAAATAGGCAACCCAAAATACATATCACGCGGGCATCTTTGATTCATAATATCGTCAACCAAAATTTAGATATCCTAATACTTTGTGATATGTATTATGGGTTGCCTATTTTTGGAATGGTGAACACGTGCTCTACCGTGAATCACCCTGTACAGCTAACAGAATCATTCAACATGACAATATCATTTTCAACGTTCCTTATCGTATAAGAAGGAATTAAAAGCCTTAACAGCAAGTCGTTTTTAACGTTCCTTATCGTATAAGAAGGAATTAAAAGCCTTAACAGCAAGTCGTTTTTAACATTTTTTACAAAATAGCAAATAATTTATAGCAATAGTGTAGTTATTTATGCCCCGTCATTGGAAACGCCATGTGTATAAAATAAGCATGTAGAATTCATACTAGAAAATTATTAATATTTTTTCCATTACAATTTCTTCCTCTGGGTATTTTTCTAGGGGTATTTTTCCTAGGGATATTTTATCCTTGTTCCAAAATTAATTCAAATTTTGTTACCTATCTAAAATATCTTTCGCAGTATTTCAGTTAACATTTCTGTCAAAAAATTAATAGTAGACAAGTAAAAATTTTTGGATTTTGTATACTGAAACTAAAACAAGCGTTTTCTATTGTCATCGTAACTACGTTAATAAGCGACTTTTCTACATATTTTTTTTAACATATTGATAGGTATGTCCAATAATTAAACAAGGTCAAGAAAATACCAAAAAATCATTTGTATTGATGATAAAAACTACCAACGCTAGTCCAATAATACGGTAAAATGCACCTACGTTTACATACCATTTATATGAGTTTAATTTATTGAATTTTTGTATGTTATTACAAACTACCATCCTCTATAAACGTAATGCATACAATCAACATGTCCAGATTTATTTAATTAACAATTGGCATACTGCCAAGCCTTTGCGACAAATTTATTTTGTCGTATATTATACGTATTGGCTTTTACATTGGCTGCAAGTTCGCTTTCAGCGTTTAGGTAGACAGCTGTAAGTCTCAGGGCAAACAGAGGAACGAATATGATGTTCTGTCGATGTAAAACGTTACTATTAATTTTTTATTGCCGGGTAGATTTAGGATCCCCATAATCTTTAAAATTATTTTACTTCAAATACTAAATCATTAGTTACACCTAGTTCCTTCTTTAACAATCAACTGTAAGACCTTCCCCGTGCTGTTATCACAGTCTGCTACTTAACGTTTATCGTCCAGTCTTGTAGTAAAATGTAATTTAAAAAATATGCTAGACATTAACTAGAATTCTTCGAATTAGTAAAAAAAATCGTAATACCTTGCAAATTAGAAAATGTTACGAACATGTATTTTATAAATACAACCTTCGTATGTATTATTGCAATTTTCTTCAGGGGCGTAACGAGTAAAAATTCACCTCCGACTATAATCTTTTTATAGCCGATTTTCATTGTACGAGGTTTATTCGGAATGTAAGGGCGTTTAAATATTCCCGCAGAATGAGGGGCGTAACCAGTTTAGTGCATTGTGGTTGCTGAGCTAGCCACAAGTCAATTTAACGTGGCTCTGTCCATGTATTTAGTACACAAGAGTCGCGCTAATCCGGACCCCGTCCGGATCACCGAAAGTCCGGATTAAACGGATCAGCTTTAAAATGTCTGTAAAACAAGTTTTAGATGGGTAAAACTATTAAAATCCATGTTTTTATCATAAAATGAATGAATTGTATACAGTATAGTAGCCCTAGTTAATTTACAAGTTATGAAAATGGAACATAAATACAGTTTTAAGTACAGTAGTTTTTTAGTTTTACGACCATCTGCTTTATTTTTTTTTTGAGGTCTGTTCAGATTAACTGGATGTCCGGACTAGCGGGGTCCGGATTAGCGAGACTCTACTGTAATGTAATAAAGGGCTACAATAAATACTAAGACTGAAAAGCCCGCCTAGTGTAAAGTGCGCGCTCTGATTCGTTTTCTCCGAAGATGTTATAGAGAGTGGATACGGGACTGCGCACTACCGCCCATACCACTTTGTGACGCCAAACCGCAAGACAACTGGTGTCCCCCGTCACAAGCGCAATTATAAGTACCTACTTATATATGTTTAAATTTATAATTTTGTGGCAAAACTTTGTGTCATTAAAATGGCAGATTGTGGGCAGATTGATTCTAGAATTCTTCAAAAAACAAAATCGGAAATGTGCATTACGTTCGGTATATTTGGTGTTCCTAGGTTGTTTCACAACAGCTTGCAAATACCGCATCCAATCTCTATAACATCCTTGGTTTACTCCATGCAAAAAATGACAGCCCTGCCGAAATGTACCGTCAGATATGCAGTTTATGGTACATGCATCATCAGTAAAGGAAAAGTCAGGCACTGGTGTATGAATTTCAGAAATAGCCAAACCAACGTGCACGATGAGGAAAGAAGTGAAAAACCTTCTATTATCACAAAGATGTTGTGGAAGAAATGAACAAGAAAATTGATGAAGTACGGTACTGTATGAAATTCTCACGAACAGGCTACAGTATCACAAACTTTGTGCTATGTGGGTGCCAAAGATGCTGACGGATGTTCACAAAAACCAGCGAATGGTTTTTTCATCGACCTTCCTGATGACGATGAGTACCTGAATCACATTGTGACTGACTTATTGTTAATTGATTTCCTCGAACGTGGTACGACAATTACAGTACAGTCCCGATAATCCGAACGCGCGTTAATCCGAATTCGCGGTAATTTAAACAGCGGTTGACTCGAGTTCCCGAAAAAAAAAAACGTGGTAATCCGAATGGCACCTTTGATTTCCATTTTGAACACTCCGCATTTTCTTACAGAAACAGTATCATCGGTGATTTATGATGTTACAAGTTTTAAAACGCAGAAAGGGGAACCACCGACGAGTAATTAAATCTGAAACAATACAATATAGACGGTACTTCCCCAATAAACAGCCAAGTAATACATAAAATAATATGAAAGATAATTTGGAGCTGCAACCTTTGGTTCAATTTAAGCAATAGGATCGTATCATATAAGCACTGGTGTTATGTTGAAACGTAAACATAGCATTTTAACTTATTTTTCCGAAAAATCCGCTAATCCAGACGTGTATGGCGAGAGTTTCCGAAATTTTAGAAGGGCGATTCTGAACAAAAGGCGAGGATCGCTGACCTCTACAGTTACGGCTTTGCACGATAACGGCCGACCGCCCGCGGCGGCTCACATTGTGCAACTCATTGAACAATTCATTTGGGAAATTTTTAACTATCCCCCATAGTCCCGACTCTTACTCCATCTTAAGAATTGTTTTAAGAAACTGCGACCGTTTTCTCGACGACGACAACCTCAAAATGACAGCACAAAATTGGCGCTAGTCACTTTACGTTTTCTTTTTGCCATCGATCGGCCCTTAATTTCCGAATAGACTTGGTATTTAGTTTTAATTTTCATTACATTAAATTGAATAAACTTTTGGATATTAAACAGATGTACAGACATTTTCATAAAACAGTAAGGTTAAGAGTCTTACGTAAACGTATATTTACTTTAAAAACTCAAAGTGATTATTTTGACAAACAGCTGAAACTAATTTTAAAAGGCCATAATATAGTATCTGATTACAGTATATTTTTCTTATCAACAGTTTTTATCGCCATTGTCATTCCACTATGCGATAGAAATTAATTGATTTTGCCGAGGTAGAACCTGTGTAATTATGGGTCTAGATAAGCAAAAAAAAACTGTACCTAAACGACTCACAATATAGTACATCCTAAGTACTAAAGCGATTTAGATAAAATCGTTGACAGAGGTACGTCAGAAATGTATTTAAAACCGCGCCTATGTTTAATCAAACTTTCAGTATTATAATATTACAATCTTTAAATACATCAAAGCGACTTAGCTTAGCCAAAGTGCGTATCGCTCATATAACCTAATTATATAATTATCTAAAATATGTGTGATAAGGGGCTTAGTTTCTACAATCAAAAACAGCAAAGCGTTTAAACATGACCTATATACGAATTTAGCCTTGGAATTGTACGACATGACGATTGGTCAAGGTGATTTGTTTTTTAAACAAAATATGATCAAAGTTCACGAAGCATTAAAGAAAGAAAAATAAAGATGAGGAAAATAAGAATTGTTGTAAAATATTTAAAGTAAATGTTTTGATTGCTCATTTCAAAGGTTCTTTCTATAGGTAATAAACACCCCCACGCTTTTTTTATAAATCAGTACGTATCAAACTGCTTCAGCAATTCAATTTGATCGGCTGACTTGTGAAAAATACTCTAAATTGCTGCTTATAAAATAGCCGTAATTTAATGCAAACTTTGGGTTGAATTTAAAGTAATTTTGGCTAATTTAATCTAGGTATAATTCCATGACGTATTCAAGTACTGTTCGCGGCAATTACTAAAACCCTTAATTACGTTAGGTGAATGAATACTCAAGGCCAACACTGAAACGCGAAAATATCAAGGTCTTTTTTGAAAATTAACATTAATTTTTCAGACTCTCACGCCCATATTGGATACTGTAATAAAAAAACGCCTCACTATACACAAAAAAATTATAAATTTATAATGAGTTCCGTGAAATAGCTCTCAACTATGAACACAAACACAAACACAAATAATCTGTTCAAAAATTCTCTTTAACAACGAAACAATTCTTGTTGAATATGATAGCAGCCTAGAAAGCCTCTATTTTTAGTTGGACACGAATTTTGACCGCCAGGTCGTAAGTTATGGAATGAATTATTTGTTGGCGATAAAAAGTTTTTCTCGGTTTTCCTAAAGTTGCTCACATTTGTCTTTGAAGTCCGGAAGGGTCAGTGAAAGTTCGCCTAAGTGCAAAGATACAGTTTAAGTGTGACCTTTTTTATCACAAGAAAGTGACCACGGTCTAAGTTCAACCACCCCTAAGTTTTAAAAAAGTTGTATAGTCAGTCGAAACTTACTACTTACGAAATGCTGATGCCAGCAAAATTTTGTTCTACTTTGCTAAAGATCTTATTTCCTTCTTTTCTGACAGACAACTTAGTTGAACCCAAAGTTTCGAATATATAGAGCACTGGAAAAACGTTAGTAAGTTCATAGAATAATCAATGCAGTTAATTAACACATCGAAACATATCGATTTTGGATGTCGATATTTATGGAATAATACGAGGCTTGTTCAACTGAAACCCATCTTTGATCAACTTAGCCTTGAAAACAAATGCAATGATTCAAATGACGTTTGTTAATGTTAGTAGTGTTTCTAAGCAACACATTAATAAGTTTCTGGCGTTTGAATTTGATTCTGACTTTTAAAACTTCGATCTTGAAATGGCGTTTTATATTTCAGCAATTGTTGGTGCCAGTGCAGGATCTGGCCATAGTATTGTTCGTAATCTGAGTTACAGCAAAGTTTGTCTCGTCTCTTGTCTAATGAACAAAAATGCCTGCGAATGGGCTTATCTCTGCAACACCTCACAGACTATAGGCAAAATGGTGACGACTTTCTTCTGTCAATAGTTGCTGGTGGCGAAACTTGGTGCCATTACTACGAGCCATCCAGTAAGTTATCGTCGACGCAGTGGAAACATTCAAGTTCACCACCACCGAAGAAGTTTAAAGCCCAATCTTTTACAGCCAAGGTGATGTTAACAATTTTTGTTGATAGAGTTTAAAGAACCTGAAGTAAATGTCAATGCAAATCTGTACAATGAAACTTTGAACAATCTTCATCAAGCAATAAGACGGATACGTCCAGGAAAACTTAGGCGTGGGGTTAACAATTTTTGTTGATAGAGTTTAAAGAACCTGAAGTAAATGTCAATGCAAATCTGTACAATGAAACTTTGAACAATCTTCATCAAGCAATAAGACGGATACGTCCAGGAAAACTTAGGCGTGGGGTCATTATGCTGCACAACAATGCTAGGCCTCATGTTGCTAATGTGGTAAAAGAAAACCTTCAACGAAAGAAATGGAGGGTTTTGAGAACATCCACGCTATAGCCCGGATCTATCGACTTGCGACTTCCATATTTTTGGACCGCAGAAAAAGGCGTTAAAAAGTCGGCATTTTGAGTCTGAAGCAGAAGTACAGATAGCTGTGGAAGACTTCTTCAATCAGCAGCCACAAGAATTCTATGAGCACGGTATACGTCGGTTAGTAAAACAATGGGATAGGTGCCTTAACTGTAATGGTAATTATTTTTAATTAAATTGTTGAATCAATTTTTTATAAAGTAAAGATGGGTTGCAATTGAACACACCTCGTACATTTACTGATATAATTATGATGTCAAATATCGATATGCAAATTTTTTTACAGCGCATTCCTAACAAGGGCAAGAAAATAAAGGATTTTTGGTACTAAAGATACTGAAAATCTTAATTTTGCGGTTTAAAATTGCATTGAAAAAGTTGAGAGCAAACCTGCGAACTTTTTTGAATTTCTTGAATTAGAAATTGCGCTTCAATTAACAATCAAAATAAAAAAATTCTCACATTGCTGAGTTGCAGCAACACCTTTAAAAGCGCAAAACTATATTTGATTTAAAAATATCTTTAGTTATTAAAAATATTTAAATCTTGTATATAAAAAATGTTTCTACTGCATTACTGTCAGCTTCTCTTAAAGTATGTGTTTCAAAATTGTAAGAGTTTGTCAATAATACCAAAGAATGTAGATCCTCCTCCATGGTCGTCTGTCCTGGGACTGGTTTGTCGCAGCTTTCCATTTTCCCCTATCTAAGGCCTTTCTCTTCATATAGATATCTATCTATATTCTTTGATAATCATCAGATTGGTGTCCAAACTCATAATGGGGTAAATTTAAACAAGTTGTTTTCAAAGTGGTCAAATGTAATTGTTAATTTTTAGGGTGTCTTTACATCCTTTTAATGGTTTTGTTAGTTTTTGGTCGTCTGGCCAAAGGCTTTTTGCAGTTCAAATTTAAAGTGTTTACATGATTTAGTTAATAATTTTGATGTGCCCGTTGATGGCGATTGTGTTTTAGTTTTTACTGTTTGACGAGATTGATTTTTTGGGTCTGAGGATGCAACAGGATTTGCTGTGAAAGCGTTTACCAATTAATTTTATTTTGAAATATATTTCGTGGGGCTGACAAGGTTGTTTCTTTATTTAATTCTTTGATAATACTTATATACCGAGTGGAATGCCGTGTGTTGAATTAACGGCGAATTGCAGAAATAATACTACTCTAAAATGATCAGTACATTTAGATATGCAATTCCTAAAAAACTATATCACAAAGTTATCCCAGTTTTTAGCATGAATTTTGATTTTAAGCAGCTTAAACCATTAACATTATAAAGTAACTAGAATCCTATCTTAGTTGCAATTATTCGCAAGGGAATGTAAAATAGTATTAAAAATTTCAAAATATTTAGAGTAGGGTTCGTACACCTATTGAGAAACTAACAAATTTTAATGTGAAAAAGTTTATAACATAATAAAAAATTCCAGGCCATATAACGAAGGAAACCATTTAAACATAATATTATACAGGGAATTTTTCTTTTTAGTATACATAGCCTATGTATACTTTTAAAAGAAACGCGTCAATTTCGTCTATTGTGTATGCAACCAACTATACAGACAACTCAAGCATGCTGTGACCACAGCAATCAAATTAATTCAATCCTAAAAAATAAAATTAATCTTTATTTAGTGTCAAACAATTGTTAGAAAATTTAAATCAGAGGGATGCGTAATAAATATATGTATAAATAAAGTATACATAGGCTATGTATACTAAAAAGAAAAATTCCCTGTATATTATAATAATACGGGTACCAATTTTAACTAGACCAACCTTAATTTGTAGCATAGGCTAATAAATACTATAAATAATATATTTATTAGCCTATGTTTGTAGGCAACACACAACACATCTCATAGGCTAACTATTTTTATAAGTAAATTTTGAAAGGGCATTGGTTACTACATACCATGACCCCCCGTCCTTAGGCGGGCCCCCCAATATACCGCTAAGGCAGCAGGGATTCTCAAACTATGGTACATGCACCACTGGTAGGACATTACGTTACTCTTGGTGGTACACAAAATATAAAAAATGATACTTTAGTATAAATACTTTTTACAAAATGCCCAATGGATTTATCTAGGTAGACTGTATACTTTTAAGTCATATAATGTGAATTTATTATACTGTGCTCTGTTCGTTGTATGTTTTTACTGCGTTTTTAATACAATGTGCTTAATACGCGTGCGTATAAGGTTGTATTTAACAAGGCAAACCAAATTAGTGGCGTGAAAAATAAATGTATCAAAATTCAATTTTTTTAAATTTATCATCACGTGAAAGTTTGAATAAGATTAAATTTCATTATTTTTACATACGGGGCGGTCCAAAGTTTACCTTTCAAACTTTAGGGGCTGATAGAGGAGCTCTAAATAAGTAGAAAAGTCCATAAGACCTTACTTCCTTAGGTGACTACTAACAAAGATACAGAGGGTTAAAGTTTTGCGAAAAACAAATGATTTTTTGTATAATTCGGAAACTATGAAAGTTATCGATTTTAAATTTTAGGGGCGGTCAAGCTTTTTAAGCCTCTATTGTATTACGAAATCTTGTCTTTGAACTGCCACCAGAGGCGTCGTCGCAAGGGGGGGCAGTCAATTTTTTGCCAAAACTATGTTACGCCACTGCTTTCTGCAGATAGTTTTATGATGATTGGAATCTACATTCAATTTTGAAGATAAAAGATGTCTTCGAAATTTTTGATACAACACTTAATTTTCGAGTTAAATAGCCGTTTATGCCAAGAACACATGGCATGGACGGGTTTATTTAAAATTTTGCTGTCTCCTATTTGGATGCCGCCTCATGCATTCTCGTCTCTCGAACTGCCACTAAAGGCATTACATTGACAAAACCCACAAATAAAGTGAACATAAGCATAATTCAATATTGTTAAACAATTTTGGCATTCCTGTATCCATACTAAAACCATACAAACCTTTACTATTACAAATTAATAATCCTCGCTGCCTGTCGTAAACAAAGGAATATTATTATCAGTCAATTTTTGAACTTGTCAGTTTTTGAACTATTCATATCAGTGTTGTGTACCAAAATGCCAAGGTTATTCAGCAATGAAGAATATGCTGATATTCATTTTATTTATGGGTTTTGCGATGGTAACGCTCAAAATGCAGTTCGAGAATACCGGAGGCGGTATCCAAATAGGAGACAGCCAAGCTATCAAGTTTTTATTGAAACGCATCGCAATTTTCGGGAAAGGGGATTGAAAGATAACAAACAAAACAGAAATGAAGATCGAAGAAATAGAGGAAATGAAAATAGAAGAATTCTTCGTGCTTTTGATGGCAATAGCAATTTAAGTTTCTCGCCGGGCAGCACGACAATTGCGAGTATCAAAGTCTAAGGTGCTACGAGTATTACATCGGGATCACAGAAAAGCCTATCATTTAAATCCCGTACAAAATTTACATCCTGGTGATGCAGAGAGACGACTACATTTTTGTCATTGGTTAATAAACTCTGTGGGGGAGAATCCTCAATTTTTAAGAAAAATATTATGGTCTGGCGAAGCGACGTTTACCAGAGCTGGAATAATAAATCACCATAATCTGCATGTTTGGGCGCATGCAAATCCTCACCAAATTCACCCTCGTTCATTTCAAAATGAATTCAGCGTAAATGTTTGGTTGGGAATTATTGATAACAATGTTTGTGGTCCATACTTCTTGCCACCGAGGCTAAATGCAGAATTGTTCCTAGATTTTCTCGACAATAATTTGCGGGAAATAATGGAGGATGTTCCCCTTGATGTGCGATATGAAAGTTGGATGCAAATGGACGGTGCACCAGCGCATTTTGGACGGGTGGTGCGCGAATGGTTGGACGCCAATTATCCTGAGCGATGGATAGGTCGTTGGGGAAACAATCAAAACACCCAAGAAAATATTGGAAGAGGTCCAGTGGCCTGGCCACCTAGGTTACCTGACCTCACACCGTTGGACTTTTATGTGTGGGGTTATTTAAAAGAGGCTGTGTATGCTACACCAGTGACAACGCGGGATCAGCTTCTTGGACGTATCCAACATGCTTGCAACGAAATGAAAGTAAATCACCAT
>JABXWE010001119.1:0-100504 GCA_014611495.1 Limonius californicus
TTGGTTAATTTACGATAGCTTTCGATATTAGATAGATTAATGCGTAAGAAATTACCTTTATATGCTGTTGTAAATTCCCCTTCAGTTTCACGTTGAATATCTTTTAGCACTTCTTGATAGTTCTTACCTTCATGCAGGTATATCGGTGGAATTTTTGGTTTTTGCACAGTTGTTTGTTGGTTCGTTTCCATTATTTCTTGCGATGGTTTAGCATTACTGCCTTGATAAATGGGATTTGACGAATCGGGGGGTAAATAAAATTTGTTGTTTGTTATTAGTTGTTTAGGATCAAATAGATATCTTTTGTTGGGGTCATCTAGATTAGGCGAAAGTGCGCTGCTATCGCGCTTGTTGTTTGTTTTAACGTCGACCATGATGCTACTACTGTTCGGCCACGAGGGCCTCAGCAGGTTAATGAATTTAATGCACAACGGTTTTAAATAATTTAATTCACGTCGTTTAAAGAAGTAAGAACTAGAGATTAGAACAGTTAAAGTCACTGATAACGCTCGAACATACGGCACGACCGATCGCGTTCGAAGCTCGCTTGCGACCTCGGTTATTGGTTGATATTAATTTTAGAAGTGGACTGACACTTCTTTGTTTAAAACCTGTTCTACGCATTATTGCATTCCCTGAAAATTTTGGGTCTGTTTTGTAATTAAAAATTAAATCAGAGGAAGTACATACTGTAGTCCGTTCATTTATTTATTCATAAATGTGAACTTATGTACATGTATATACATAACGGGGGATTTTTTTTTCTTCATATATATACACACCCCCAAAAAGTCTAAGAATATATTTTTTTTTGAGAAATTTCGCAATATTTTTAATTTTTTTTTCTCTCAAAATGAATGATTGGGCTCTTTAATATCTAGCCTTCAATAAAAAAAGTTGAAAACAACCCTGACGACTAAAATAAAATAAAAATAAATAATAAATAAACTTGACTTAAACTGAAGGTACTGAAAATTTTCAAATTGGCGGGTTAAAATTGAGTTTAAGTTGGAGGAATAAGGTGTGAGTGACAAGTACAGTATTAATAAGCAATGCCGAGGCGGCATTTGAGTAGAGACGAAATGTTGCGGGCGGTGGGAATGTTGCAAGTTGGGCAAAGGCAAGTCGACGTGGCATCGGCATTGGGGACCACGCAAGGGGTTATATCGAGACTCTGGTTCCGGTTCCGGATGACGGGACAAGTTGGCGAAAGACACCAAGGGAGACACCGGAAAACAACCGCAGCGCAAGACCGGTATTTGCATTTAACCGCACGGAGGACAGCTACTCAGACTGCAGTTGAATTAAGATATCGCCTACAAGAAGTCCATGGGGTGGAGGTTTCATCGCAAACCGTCATAAACCGCTTGCGGGAAATCAATTTGAGATCCCGACGGCCGCTGAGGTGTCAGATCCTTACACGGGGCAATCGCACTGCAAGACTACACTGGGCGCAAGAACATGTCAGGTGGGCAAATGAACAATGGAGCCAGGTGCTTTTCACAGACGAGTCTCGTTTCGGAATCCATCCGGATTCCAGGAGAGTTCGTGTGTGGAGGGCACCTGGTCGAAACAATCGACTCCGAGACGTCCAGGAGGTCCACAGATTCAAAGGGGGAACTCTTATGGTATGGGGTGGTATTGCAATTGTATATTTTTTTTTGTATTGATAAATGAAAATAACTTTTCTGGATCATTATATATATTGTGAACTGTATATTTCACTTGTGTTTTATTCTGTCTTGAACGATAAGTTTAAAAATTACCAAACAAAGTAAGTTCGCATCCAGGAAGATTCCTGTTTATCCAAAGTTATCTTCGAGGAGAAAAGGGTTTTTTTTAAACAGGTGGCGCCTAGGCTTACATCGAACCACCCCTTCTTCGACTGTAGTTAGTCGAACCCTTGTCCTCGATACCTGGACCTTGTTTAGGATTTCGTTATCTGATAATTTGTGTGAGGAATTATTTTTGTTGTCGCCGTCATACAACTAGGCGTCACAAGATGTCACCGTAATGTTGATCTATTTGCGCATGCTTACAAATAGAATTTCTCCCAAAATTCTGGTTCGTGTCATACATGTTTTGCAGAATTTTGTACAAAGTTTTGTGAAAAAATAATATATAAAATTCTGTACAGCATAGTACAAAATGTTTTTACAAAATTTTGTGTTGTCTCATGCAGAATTCTGTGCGCAAAATTGCATTCAAAATCCTACACATTCATGTTCTAAGAATTATATTCAGATCTGCTTCGTGTCGATTCCCAAACAGGCAATTTTTAGTGTCCATCCAGGATCACAGAGGACAGAGAAATAAATGTTTTACCATGTGTTTGTGCCGCCGGGCCGACGCTAGCTGCACTTCCTCATATCTTGCTCGCGTCCTTCATTCATTACTGTTCAGGTAAAATAAATAAATAAAAGCGCTACGAACTTATGCTTCAACTTAATATTATGAAACCTTAATATAATTCTAGATTATCCACAATCACATGACTATTGTGACAGTTTTCTTATAGATATCAGCGTAATTTTGACATATTTGGGCATGCTCACAAACAAAATTTCTCACAAAATTCTGGTTCGTTTAATACATGTTTAGTAGAATTTTGTACAACGTTTTGTGATTAAATTTTGTACAAAGTGTTTTTACTAAATTTTGTATGTGTCATGCAGAATTCTATGTACAAAATTCTGTTTCGTGTCATACTATACTACACCGAAAGTTAATCTTACCGTTTTCAAAAGATTTTTGTGAAAAATGTAATACATATGCATAAACTACATTATTATGTGTGCAATTCTAAACTCTCTTCTACGCTAGGGTATAAAAATATTTGTTAACCAATTAAACTAAGCTCAAATAACAAACGTCTGTAGCGTTAAAAGAGAATACTACAAAGCAGTATACCCGTTCTGCTACCGCAGAGCGAGATGTTATGCTTAGACGACAAGGTTTAAATTTTGAAAAGCTTGCCAACATCATAAATAGCAATTCGGTTAAGTTGAAATTGTCTCGTTGAAAACAAATTTTTACATAAAACAGTTTTTTTGCGAAGTGCAAAACAATTAACAAAAAGATGAGCTATTGTTTCCATTGCCTTGGCATCATCATTTATTTGACATCAAACTGTCTATGTCTGAAGAAAATTTTCTGCATTAGCCAGCTCTAAGATTAATGACAAATATCTTTCAAAAGTTTTAACCGCATTCATTTTAGATAAAAACTGCGCTCTCGTAGACGTTCTAAAGAATCTGTAATTCATGCGCAAAAAACGTGTCACGGTCGGCGAGATATTAAATTTGAATTTCACAATGAAATATTTATGAAAGTTTTTAAGTAAAAACGTAATATTAATACTGTATTGCTTGTAGGTGTCATACCGTTTAAAATAACTTAAGGAAACGTCAACAGCAGCCGCACAAATTTCTATTAAAGATCAATATCAAAATGTTTTTGTTTCATGTTATTTCGTTATGAATACACATTTTTCAGTCAAATGTATACAAAATATTACATAAAATACAGACAACTAACAACATAAACAATTCGCAATAAATAACCAATCACCGTTATTAATTCTCTCGGGGCAAAATATTTGTAGTAAATGCATTTTACTAAAATTGTTTTGAAAACTTGCTTTTCTCCTAGTCTTCTTGGTTTGAAAGTATATATTTTAAAACAATATTAAAAGCTATCATCATTTTTTTGTTACCCACAAATTATAACATTCGCGATATAAAAATTTTCGCAAAATTCCATGCTATTTGTTTTATTATTATATTGATAATAACATTGACAAAATACATCGCTTGAAGCGCAAATGGATCAATATATAACGATAACTACCGAAAAACTTACATCTGGTTTTTAGTTAAATGAAAACGAAATAAAGGTGAGTACGAATCCATTAGGAAACCGGCTAAGTACACAGCGAAAACGAAGAAAATGCTCCGACCTAAGTAAATTATGAAGTAGCCGCATCAAAGCGGCAAATAGGATAAAAGGTAGCTAAGCACATGGCCGGGAAAAACAAGAATCGACAACTACAGCTACATAAGCAGCCGTCCATTTCTTGAAGAAAGCTTTAACATAATACCGGGTGACTACGAGATGAGGTAACAGCATGTAACTTTTTTGTTTTTAAAAGTATTATTTCAAAATTTTAAACTAATATATAACCCCTAACCGAAGCTTTTAAACAACTTAAGAAAAACATTTGAAGTTGTACTTTCAACACCACCTGTTAAAAAAATAGTTATGAATATCATTAATAAGCATTTAAATTTTTTACTAAACAACAGAATATTTCGGCTATTTTAAACTGAAATGTCATTGCGTGGCATTTCAGTGTATTGCAAATATTATGGAAAAAAATATTATCACAAAAAACCGAAGCAATTGTATTTAAAAATAAAAAGTTGATATCAGTTCCGGCCAAACCAGAAGTCAAAACCAAGGTTAAAAATGCTAAGTTGAACATTTAGGAGTTATATATTAGTTTAAAATTTCAAAACAATATCTTATAAACAAAATAGTTACATGTTATTACCTCATCTCGTGGTTACCCTGTATAAATGTGGAACAGAAGCCATTTTAAAACACAATGAACACATTATTAGTAAGTGTCGTTCTATTGTTCTTCAATATTACAAGTCTGTCACGGTAATGCATATACTAAATATGAAGCGTCTTAAATACCGCCTTTCCCATGATTTGTTTAGTTAAACCTCTAGATGCTGCGATTTTATTCAAGGAACACAGACGAAAACGTACCAAAAAATAACAAATATTAATAAATATTGGAGGAGACTAGAGTTAGTGAAGTAACTGTTGATTCTAAAATGAATTCTAAGATCTGATTGAAAAATATTATATTATATTTACGTTAAACGATATGTCCTCCTTTTAAAGAGTCGATATCCATATTTAGGTATAACTATAGCACAATCGTACAAGGAAAATCAAAAGAAGTTCTGAACAGTTGTAAAGAACTAAGAAGCAAGAAAGGAAAGCAAGTAAGAAGTATAAAAAACAAATACAAGAATAAGAAGGTGGAAACGGAAATAAATATCTTGGAAACCTAGAGAACACAGTACAAAGACACGTATAGTGAGATAGAGAATAGAGAAGAAAGATATGAAGGAGCAAGACAACTGATATATGAACTACAAAGAGATAAATAGAAAGAACGGAAGTAGAGGAAGCAGTACGATCCCTAACAACTGGAAATCCCCAGGTAGAGATATTATCAGAGATGCTGAAGTATGGTGAAGACAGCGTTATAGACTGGATAACCAGCATCTGTCAGCAGGCATGGTACACGGAAGAAATACCAGAGAAAAGAACCTTATATAATACCAATACACAAGAAAGGAAACACCATGGAATGCATCAATGACAGAGCAATAATCCCGACATCAGTAGCCCTCAAAGTATACACAAAAATACTGAAAAGGAAACTCAGAGACGAGATAGAAGAAGAACTACCACACGAACAAGGAACTTACAGACAGGAAGAACAAACACAAGACCACATATTTACACTGCAAATGAGAAGGGAAAAAAATTATATCTGGCATTCCTTGACCTTAAAGCTGTTTTCGAGACAATGCCAAAACACCATGTATAGAGGATGCTAGAAGAAATAAATGTTAATGCAAAACTAAGAGTGACAATCGAAAACATATCAGTCTTCTCCCACTCTGTAAAGTGTTCAAGAAACTTCTAATAAGATTGCAATCTCTTTGTTAGAAAATTGTCCAATCACGGATCAACAATTTGATTTTCGACAACAACATACGACTACCGAACAAGTGCATCGCGTAGTCAACGAAATAAATCAAGTCTTTGAAGAAAAGAGGGTGTGTTCCGCAAGCTTTTGATAAAGTGCTGATCTTGCCTTGAAGATAAAAGAGTATTTTCCTCACTGTTTCTGTCAGATACTTAAATCGTATCTAACTGACAGATATTTCCAAGTAAAACGTCAAGAGGATGCACCTTAACCGCCGTTTGACCTGGACCGAACATATATGGACAAAACATAAGCAACTGGGACTGAAACCAAACTACATTGGCTAATGCAGGATTTCTTAACCTTTTTTTAGCAGCGACGCAGATTAGGGTAACGGTTTTAGTTTCGCGACTCAAGACGAAAAGATAAGTAAAATAACACATAGGAACAACAATTAAATCAATTTTACTAGTACAAGAAAAGACAGTACCTATATTGGTAACAATATTAAATTTTATTATTGTTTACCTTGGCTTTAAATAAGTTTTTAAAGTTTATAAAATGTAGGTGTTATATTATACAGGATGCACCTTAACTCTTCTTTAGGCAATTCTTCTTGCTTGAAGAAATAATCTACCGCACGGAAAATATCATCTCCTATTGTTGTAGATGTCATCGGCCTGCAAAATAAGAAATCTTCTATCTCTTACACCTGGATATCGTACATAAACTGTGAACTGAGCGACGTTGCTCATATTAGTCGATTCATCAACTTAAATACTAACTGTACCACCAGCTGTTATAACTGTAATTAGTTAATATTTAATATGTTTTGATAAATGATACACGGACGAATTGTATCATTTGAAAGAAGAATCTATTGCACCTTTCTCACAACTTTATCTCCGCAGATGATATGTACCAACGCACCTTATCAACAACAGCTGGTTTTACGAAATTTTCTCAAATGCTATGACGTTCTTGTGCTTTTCAATCCACCAAGTAACATAATACGAAGCCAATGTAGCTTGTCGAGCTGACTACAATGCTGTTGCTTGGAGCATCCAAACGATGCCTTTTGATCTCTTCCTTTGTTAAAAAAAAATGACGATCTTTACCAGTAAACTTAAATGTTCTGTGTTTCGTTACACAATACCTTTTAATTTTGTTCAACTAAAATTATTCCTTACTTAATGTTTCACAATATAGTGAACATTGCAGTTATTCCGCGATCATTAATGTAATTGAAACCTAGTTCCAAAAAATGTTTCTACGTATTTACGTTTTGCCTGGTTCTGTAGGTTACATTTTAACAATTTTAAGTATACAAAAATAATGCTAACACTTTTATGAAAATACATCAACGCTATACCACAAGAAATTATTTTTTGCAAATATTTTGCGTTTTTCGTTATAGTGGAAGTGTAGTGGAAATAGACATATTAAAGAAATTAGCTTGAGCATTTATTTGTTGATGGGCCCATTCCAAAATATTAGCCTACAGTCATGATCAAGCAGTTCTTGATGAAGTTGACTGTAGTAGGGATGATATCTGCACTTTTTCAATATTTTCCACACAGAATACTGGCTGAGGCATATGTAAAACAGGTGACAAAAAGACCCCAACAATTATAGAGGTCTCAGTGTTAATAGCACAAAGACTATTTGATATTAAATAACATGCTCCAAGAAGAAGTTACGAATATAATAAGTGAAGATAAAAGTGGATTCACTCCTGGAAGATCCTGTGTGGATAACATCTTCATAATCCAGCAGTTAACCGAAAAACGTATAGCAGTCGTGCAGGAAACCCACTTAGGCCTTATTGATTTACAAAAGGCTTATGACTCCATACCTCGGCATAAACTATGGGAAGCTCTTAAAGAATTTGGGATAAATCAACAATTGATTTTATTTATACAAGTATTCTACAAAGACAACGTGACAAATATAAAAATAGAAAATAAAATATCACAACCTATATATACATCAAAAGAATTGCGCCAGGGATGCTCCTTATCGCCATTCTTATTACGAGTAATATATACCTGGATACTGTCCTTAAACAATACAAACGTAGAGCTCAAGGCATGGGAGTACCTATAGAAGACTGCTTATTCACACTCAATTATGCCGATGGCCAAGTTGTCATAGCGCAAGGCGTGTATGACTTAAAGTTTATGTTAAAAAGACTCTACAAGTATTATGAAGAATGGGGATTAAACATTAACGTAGACGAAACTGAATACTTAGCAGTAAATTTAGAAGCCCAATTTCAAATTTTAATAAATGACGACACTTACTTCAAGCCAGTAGAACAATTTAAATATTTGTGTGTGATTTTCACAGAGGAAGACCTGGGTACAAATGAAATTAAACAAAGAATACAGAAAGGACGAAGATTCGTAGGATGCCTGAATGCACTATGGTGGGACAAGCAGATATCTAGGAATATAAAGAAACAGGTAGGCAAAACTAAGGTGGAGTCAATGTTGACATACGGAAGTGAAACGTGGCCACTTAATGCAGAAAACAAGAGAAGGCTCACTGCAGTGAAGAAGGATTACATGAGAAGAAGTGCGAAAACATCTAGATTAGAACACGTCCCTAATGAACAGATTAGAAGAGAAATGGATGCACACGATACTAGAATTAAAACAATAGAACGAAAAGTACTCAAATGGTTTGGTCAGCTAATGCGCATGGATGAAGACAGATGGCCTCAGCGAATATTCAAATGGAAACCATCAGGTAAAAGAAAAAATGAAGACCAAGACGGTCCTGAAACGAATACGATGGTAGATTACAATATATACAAACTAGAAAAAACATTTCTTTGGCAATGGGACCCTTAAGATATGAGAAAATAATAATTGAAAATTTTACCCAAATTGTTTGAGTACCGCAGGATAATAACAAAAATTTGAGTTCAAAAACATGTTATGCAAAGGAGAGTAAGATAGAAGTGCAAAAAAATTTCTTATCATCTGCCACAAACCAATACTATTAGGTAGGTCAGTAATTTCTATTCAATCTGTTGTTGAAGCTGGCAAGCAGTGTTGCTACCAAAATGGAAAATTTTAAGAACATTGCACTTACTGATGTTGTTCTTATTTACGGGGAAGCTCCAGGAAACGTTCTAAAGGCAAGGCAAATGTACTTAGAGCGATATCCTCAGCGCCGCATTCCAAACATCCATACATTTACTAGAACAGTCCAACATTTACGGAATTATGATACGTATCAACCACAAAACCATCATTGCGGTTATCCAAGACCAGAAAGGGTTGTTAATGTAGAACAGCATGTCTTGGAATTAGTGGAGGAAAGTCCTAGTGTTAGCACTAGAAGACTTGCGTTGCAAACTGGCGTTTCTTATTCTACTGTTTGGCGGATTTTGCGGAATCAGAGACTAGACCCATACCACGTTCAACGCGTTCAAGGTTTGCAATTAGCGGATTATGTACGTAGGCACCATTTTTGTAAATGGCTTCTTCAAAAGTGCAACAACCAATGAAATTTCCTGTGTAATTTGTTATCTACTGATGACGCAGGATTTACGAAATTAGCGGTATTTAATGTCCATAATACCCACATTTGGTCAGATGAGAATCCACACGAAATAGTGGAACACAGTTTCCAACAACGGTTGTAGCAGGCATTGTAGGTGATCACCTTACTGGGCCATACATTTTAGCTGCTCGTTTAAATAGAGCTCTGTATTTACACTTCCTCAACGAAGTCCTACCAGAATTGCTTGAAACGGTGCTCCGCCTCATTATGCTAGGGATGTAAGGGAATGGTTAAATAATAACTATCCTGAAAGGTGGATTGGACGTAACGGGCCAGTTCCATGGCCAGCTTGTTCGCCAGATTTAAATAGTTGTGATTTCTTTTTGTGGGGCTACATGAAACAGTTAGTTTATTCTACGCCAGTGAGCACGGTTGGGGAATTAAGGGTACGCATTGAAGACGCTGCCGATAGGATTTGGCAAGGTTCTACCGTTTTCGCAAGGATACGTAATTCAATGCTTCGACCTACAGAAACTTGAGTTCTCAGTGGTGGTCGTCATTTTAAACATTTATTGTGATCCACTTTTCACTTTTGAGGTAAACTGTTTTTTATGTTTTTTTCAGTTAGGTTCAAATTGATTTAAATAAATGATGGGTATTCTGAAGTAAATTAGTACTTTTTTAAACGCTTTATGCGTTTGGTTTTTTTTTGCATGAAGCAGCACTTATTTATAATTTTTATACCCCATGAAAAAGTAAAAACGCAAAAATTTAATATAGCGGTAAATGAAATTCTTAAATGCCTTCTAATTACAAAAATCCAACTGCTTCTATTAAACCTTGACCTCTCCTAATTCCGTAGTTTATCACAAGCCAGACAAGTTTTTACGTGTTTGCCACTTTGGATTTACTTTAGAATTAGGTACAGGTTACATGCATTTTCTATGTATCATCAGCAGTTCTCACACAAAATTTTATTTTATTTTTTAATTCAAAAACATAAACTAATGATTTTTGAAAAATGAATAGTACCATTGAATTCCATTTGAGCCAATCTATTGCTGGTTTAAATATTTGTATTTGTTTCTGATACACCCTGTATATATACTGGCTAATTCCTATTCAGTGGCTTATATCTTTATTGCTACAGTTCGGATCTTCTACTACAGAAACTATTATAACAAATTCGTTATCTCCATTAGTTGTACGCTTCCTTCGTGGAGAACTATCGTATCTAACACTGCCTGTATTTAGAAATCTTTGTTATAATCGTTTGAAAACCAATACACTGGG
The DNA here is from genome assembly GCA_014611495.1 of Limonius californicus. Taxonomy (NCBI): domain Eukaryota; kingdom Metazoa; phylum Arthropoda; class Insecta; order Coleoptera; family Elateridae; genus Limonius; species Limonius californicus. The sequence goes on from JABXWE010001119.1 coordinate 10,541, forward strand.
ATCTCTTCGGTATGGAAAACGTTCAGCGTAAACTCTGGAAGCTAATAAACAATTTTGTTGGCACTGCCCCAATATAAATACCATATCAACCATTTCATCTTTTGAAAAATTTATATTACACACACTTGAATAACTGAATTTTCAACCAAACAGCCAATAACAACAAAAATTCTAGTTTGTTGGCAGTTGCCAATTGTTTTAACGAAAGCCTGATGATTCGTTGTTCTTTTGTTTAATTTCGTCGTTGTTCTAAAAAGCACGGTAGAACATACAAATATTTGTAGTTAACTCAACTTTTATAAAATCCTATATTGATTAATATATTTTTTAAACAAAATAAAATTACATCTTATTGCCAACTTTTCTGTTTTTTCTTATAGCTTTTCAATAATTTCTAAATAAGAAAAAAGCAAGTCATATACAACCGCACATACGTTTAAATATCACTGAACGACAAGCTCCAAAATTTTAAAATATACACGCTTTTCCATTAAAAAAAATGAGATATTAGGAGATACATTTTATTGAATGTGGTTGTAAATTAGAAACATCCTGTATAATATATTTAAATTCTAAACAATACGGCACCTACCTGAAAATGCGTTCGTGTAAACTGCAAAATTATTTTTTAAAAATTTAAGCCGTTCTTTGACTGTTGACTGTTGAATATAGACGGTCATTTTTTCAAAATTTAATAGAAAATAAATTATTTCCAAAATCATTACCTATAAATAACTAAAACTCTATATTGTTGTAAAGATAAGAAAATAATAAATAAAAAATGTAACAATATATTGGATGTTCTATTTAAAATAAAGAAGTTGTTCATTGTCCCACTGGAACAAAACATCCTATATAGTCAGCAATAATTTTAAGTTATGCACAGAAATCAAACAAACAACTTTCGTAGTTAAAGTTTTCTCCAAGCTTCTTTAATAAAGATTTTAGGAAACGAAATCGCATTGTTATGACACCCTGTATCTTAGAAAACACTACAATGTGATTGTTAATCTGTTAATCTCTACCTGTACACTTGATTTCCATTTAATTTAATATTATTTAAAACTGAACGGATATTAGGGATTTTTTCTTCCTAGACTTTACTTGTAACTGATAAGGTGGTAACTAACATTTTATACTCTTTTATACTTTTAGGCATCTTCTGCAACAATGAAAGATAAACTAGATGTGGATATAAGTTGTATCTACTCATAACGCTAGTACGATTTTCATAAATTGTTATTTTTGTTTTTTTCTGTTTATTTACAGGTAAAAGAATCATAACATTTTATAGAATTATTACTAAAAGGTATTCAACGGTTTAATGTAATTATTAAATAATAAAGGGCGAGGAAATTCATTTAAAGCTTTGCTCCTTTTATAATTAACGAGACTTCAAACGAACGAAGTTTCGTGATGAAATCGCATAAAAACCTGCTGACTGAAAAAGTCTCAGGATGTGGGTGGTATTTATGAAATTGTTAATTCGGCGGTTTATCAAGAAAGTAATTTGGATGATAATCGGGGAATAAACACACTAAACCATCTGCTACAAACCACGTTAGAAAATGAACCGGTGCTTTTCGTCTTTACGCTAAGCCAGGGTGTGTTATGAATAATTATCTAGCGGTGGGTAAAATTTGAACTACCCACCTAAGCTTGTGACTATTAATTTGAGGTGGTTGCGAAGCTTTGAACGGAAACACCGGAACAATTACAGCATTTTTAAATATTACATCTCACACAAGGACAAAAAGGATTACGCCTCTAATTAAACTTATGAATTGAGCTCGTGGAAATTTTGGAGCAAGGCTTCATCGGTTTGTGCTGGGCAAAGGTTTAGGGAATTAGGGATGCCAAGCTGGCTCGTGCATCTCCAAGAGATAATGCGACTCAGAGTCAGACACAGATCAATGTGCTATGCTTATAAAGGCAGCTGGGCTAAACACTCTCGGATTACCGTCAGCGCCAGTTGATTGTTATTCCCAGAAGCCCTTTTTATTGGCATTGTTTCCATCGTTGTCTGTCGATCCAGATTATTAATTTAACAATATGATCGGATGTAAACAGGAGCGCGATAATCGGTTGGGTAAATGCCCATCCATGATCCCATCCGACCAACATAAAATCACCGGACTAACGACCCGGAAGGACCCACTGTTAAATACAATAACAATCAATATTCTTAAAGCTAAGAAATAACTGAAGCCAAATTCATAACATCTGAAAACTTATTAAGAAATCCAACCGACACTTGTACATTTTAAATAATTAATTTACCATCAGCTTCTGAAATCTCGATGGTATAAATGTACATGTAAACAAGCATAAATCAAGGACTAACCAGTGGCCTAATTAGCACCCAATCGCCACACACACAGCGAAAATTAACCTTCATTTTAACAACGTCGATCTTGATTATTTTACCCTTCACCTTACCAAAGTCCGTGCTAACATCAATAATGTACGCACGCCAATGAAAATGAAATATAATAATAAGCTTTGGAATGTGGAAACCGTTTCCGCCAGTTAAAAACGCATTATTTTATTTAGATAACAAAAAATAAGTACAGTCGATTCCGCTTAATCGGGACACAAATATGGGAAGCTCTATCTAAAATTAAAAAATTAGTGTTTGACTTTAGTAGTATAGTAGTAGTTAAGTGGCTAGTTTTTAAATAAAATTGTGAAAATGCGATTCTACCATAATACAGTAAAACGGGGTGAACTTGACTGCCGGGGCGAACTTGACCAAAAAGTCGAAAAATGTGTATAATATTCAGAGTTTAGCTATATTTTCACATAAACAGTTATAATATATTTTTTTAATATTGTCAGTGTGTTACCTTACAATACAATACAATAGGGTACAGTTCGCTTTTTTTTTTAAATTTTATGTAGAAAAAATATTTATTTAGCTACTCTCAGATTTGTATGTTTACACCGGACCGTAAAAAAATCTGTCAACAGATTCTATATTATAATTAATTTATAAACTTCTAAGATAATTTTCAGCCGCTAAATATATCAGTAAGACGTATCCATAGTCAGTTTTTGTTAACGTTTACATTTTATATTTTTTTTATCACTAAATATGAAACTATACAAAATTCCTTAAAATCGGGGGTGAACTTGACCGACTTGCAGGGTCATGCAAACTTGTAATAAACCGCTATAGATCATGTCTGAACGTGTATGCACAAGTCCGCACATGTTTTTCGCAAATCGTAAGCTCTTTAGTATTTCTAAAGAATTCGTAGAATGTGGATCGTTTTTGTGTTAAGTGCCATAATGCCAACAAAATATACAGCAAATTTTTCATTTTAGTATACATTGCCTATGTATACTTTTAAGAAGAACGCGTCAATTACGCCTATTGTGTAGGCAACCAACTATACCCACAACTAAAAAACAGAAGCAAACGTCACTGTAGTTGTGAATTATTTGAGTATGAAGGTTATATTGATGCAGTGTTTATATTAAATAAGTAAATCAAAATGAGTTGAACAACAACGACGATTATTATTGTAAAACATATCAATAACAGAAAACGGAAAGAAAATAAAAACAACAGTTACAACAAGTATTCGAAATGGCCACCTTCTACTTCTAAACAATAACCTAAACGATGTTGAAAAGCACGCACAGCATTGGCAAAAAAGTCGGGATTCAAGCTATGGCATTCAGTACGTATGCGATCTTTTAATTCATTAATACTTTGTATTAGAATATTTGTATAAATTTTTGATTTCAGAAATCCCCAAGCAAAGAAGGATATAGGTTCATAGTGGGAGACGATTTCAACGCAAAACACAGACAATGGGGATCTAGATTGATAACAACTAAAGGAAGGGAACTTTTAGTAGCATGTAATCAACGGAAGTGTGAAACATTATTAACTGGTAAGCCAACCTACTGGCCCACAGACCCGAACAAAATTCCAGGCCTCATAGACTTCTTTGTAGTCAGAAATATTTCAGCGAATTACTTGCACGTACAAGAAGCATGGGATATCAACTCGGACCATTCCCCCATACTCCTTACCTTAAGTGACAATGTCATCCAGAAACAACCGCCTAACAGACTGGTCAATAAACTGACAGATTGGCAGAGCTTCAAAATCATTCTAATTTTCAAAGTCTATTGATCTATCAGTTCCACTAAGAACAGAAGAACAATTAGATAATGAAGTAGAACTGTTTGTCAAAAACATTCAGCAAGCAGCGTGGAAAAATACTCCTGAGATCAAGCCTAGAACAAAGGCCAATAACTACCCAAAGGAGATTAGAGAACTAATTACTGAAAAAAGAAAAATCAGAAGAAGATTGCATCAGACGAGAGCGCCTGTTGATAAAACAGCTTTAAATAATACTACTCAGCAGTTGAAACGTGAAATACAAAGAATTAAAAATGAGACAATTGATGAATATCTGAGCGGACTTACTAACGACAACAAAACTATGGAAAGCCACCAGGAATTTAAAAAGGCCTATACTACAGAATCTGCCAATCAGAAATGCTGATGGAAGTTGGGCTCGCAACAACTTGCAAAAGGCGTTCAGATTTGCAGAACATCTAGAAAAGACTTTCCAACCAACCGATGGAGAGTATCCCCAGGACTGGGCTGAACCAAGACAAGAGGATATTGTCATCAAACCCACCTCACCCAAGGAAGTTTCTGATGAAATTAAAAATAACATCAATCGGAAGAAAGCCCCTGGTTTTGATCTGATTACCGGAGAGGTCCTCCAACAACTCCCTAGGAAAGCTATTGTAAAACTGACCACTCTTATTAACGCTTCATTCAGATTGAGGTACGTTCCGAAGATATGGAAAGTAGCAGAGATCATTATGATCTCCAAACCAGGAAAGCCTCTCTATGAAGTTTCGTCATGTAGGCCTATCTCTTTGCTCTCTGTCATATCACAACTCTACGAAAATTGTTTCTTAAAAAACTGAAACCGATAATAGACGAAAAAGAGTTGATTCCCTCCCATCAGTTTGGCTTTAGAAAAAGCCATTCCACAATAGAAAAGGCACATAGAATTACTGATATAATGGAAAAATCACTAGAAGAAAGAAAAGTTTGCTCCACCATTTTCCTTGACGTTGCCCAAGCCTTTGGCAAGGTTTGGTATGAAGGCTTGTTTCACAAACTGGACATGTTCCTGCCTCGACAACATTCTCAACTTTTAAAATCCTATTTATCAGAAAGATACTTTAGAATTAAGCAGGAAGAGGCTTATTCTAAAATAAGAGATATTGAGGCAGGGAAGTGTACTAGGCCCAGTACTCTACCTGCTGTACACTAGCGACATCCCTGACCTAGAAAGTAAAACAATAGCAACATTTGCTGATGATACGGCAGTTATTGCCGTTGGAAAAAGTCATGAAGAGGCTGCCGAGAAGCTTCAAGCCTCTATTGATAGAATTTATAATTGGACTAAAACATGGCGCATCAAGCTAAATAACAGTAAGTCTATGCATATCAACTACACCATCAAACAGACACAATATCCACCAATCAGAATTAATGATACCCAGATACCACATGCAGAGTCAGCTAAATATCTGGGCATGAATCTCGACGCAAGGCTACGCTGGAAAATCCATATAAAAAAGAAAAGGAAAGAGCTTGGTTTGAAATATAAAAAAATGTACTGGCTGCTTGGGAGAAACTCCAAGTTATCTAGATACAATAAACTGCTTCTTTACAAGCAAATCTTGAAACCCATATGGACATACGGCATCCAGCTCTGGGGCTGTGCTAGTAAATGCAACATTCAGATCATCCAACGATTCCAAAGCATGGTGCTAAGAAACATTGTTGATGCAGCCTGGTATCTCCGCAACAGTGACCTCCATCGCGATCTTGAAATGAACACAAATGATCAGACTATTCTCAAATTCGCCAGAAGCCACGAACAACGGCTTCTTCACCATGTGAACATCGAGGCGATCCAGCTCCTTGATAACACCAACATAAAAAGAAGACTCAAGAGGACTAAACTGTTTGAGTTACCGCAGTGATTATATTAGTGAAAAGCAGAGCATTGTGCAACAGTGTACACGTTCATTCCAAAGTGTAATTAGATTACCAGACACTAAGGTAGACTAGTGAGTAAAACCTTAGTTTAAGATTCACGTAGTTAATTTAGGACAGAATAAAATTACTCATTGGTCTTTAGACCAGATTGTAATATTAGAAATATCCTCATGGGGGTATTTTCTTAATAAAAAAAATATCTTCAACGTAGAAGTCTAACATGCTGCCTTCGATCCAAAGGCCACCTTTTATTTTATTTTTAAATTTCTAACAGTTTAAAGCTCAGTAAGTTTCCCTAACTTACAATTACAAAATAAAATGCTTGCGCCTTTTATTTGTTCATAAGTTATTGCTAAATAGCAGTATACCAAATAACGCTAGATAACATTTTCTTCTTCTTAGAGCGGTCATTACGGCAATTTTCACTTTGGCATCCCTTTTCTGAGCAGGTCTGTAAGAACTTCAGTTAAACCATTTACGCAAGTTTCGTAACCAAGATCCTCTACGCTTTCGTAAACTCCTTCTTTCTTTAACCTTGCCTTGCAAAATTATTTCTAATAGCTTCTATTTCTCTCCTCGCATAGCATGTTCTAAAGTTGATTTATTTTTTTGTAAACATAATAAAAAGAACTATAAATAACAAAATACTTAAACTTTTCTTTGACACCCATTGTAAAATTATTTACAATGTGTACACTGTACAATAAGTAAAATGTGTGGCTACTACCACTTTGAAAGGTAAGCTGTCTAACGAAAGTCACCCTAAAAAACTACATAACTATATGCACTATAATATTAAACTCTCTTAGAAGCGTGTTGTGGTCATTCACTAATCTATCACAATATATGAAGGATGATTTCGTTGGTGATGTACTAAGGAGCGTAGCGATTATTCTTAGTGTTTTTGATTGCTTTACATAATTTCTATGTTCGAATTGCAGACAGAGCCCCACAGCTGAATACCGTAAATCAATATGGGCTTAAGAATTGCTTTATACCTTATATCTTGCTAAACGAGCTCTACCCATTAGCCAGTATAGGTTGGTAAGTTTCAGTCCCAGTTGTTTACGTTTTGCCCATATATGTTTAGCCCAGGTCAAAGGTATATCAGTATTTCGTATTCTCAGTACTATTTTTCAGTGACACGGGTGGACATGTTTTTCTAGGCATGGTGAATGTGTCATGCGTAGATTTAGTCTCATTGGCATTTACACGCCAGTTTTTTAGTCAGTTTTGGATCTAATTTTAAGATGATTGGAGCATCTGCCAAGCGATTTGTAGATTCAAGTGAGTTGCCAAAACTGCAGAATTATCTGTGCATGCAGCCAAAGTGATCTGTCTTGTAGTGGAAAGATCTGCAGTAAAAAGCAAGTAAAGAAAAGCACGCTACCTTGCGGGACTTCAGATGTTAATGGGAAACAAGAAAATTTGCTCCTCTTGACATTTAACTTGGAAATATTTGTCAGTTTGATACGATTAAAGTATCTGACAAACACAGTGACGGAGGTTATTTTTTATCTTGTAAAGAAGTCACACTTTATCAAACACTTGCGTGATATTAAGAAACGCAGCGCATCAGAACCTCTTTTCTTCAAGAGCTTAATTTATTTTGTTAACTGCGCGATGCACTAGTACTATAGTCGCTTGTTGCAATGGGAAACCGAGCTGGTGGTCTGGGGTTAGGCGATTTTCCAACAAAAGGGGTCACAATCTTACAAGAAGAAGTTTTTAAAACACTTTCAAAAGTATAGGGAGAAAGCTGATTAGTCTGTAGGAGGCGGCTTCCCACAAGAGTTTCCCTAGCTTCGGAATGAGTATTACTCTCCATTGAAATGGTAAGTAGCCCAAACGCGAAATGGCATTGTAGATGTAGGTGATGGTTTTTATAGCTTTCAACTATATTTGTCTAAGAATTAGGCATAGCGATAGGATTTCAGTTTACGCTTAATGTAATTTATCGTTTCATCAGCAATAATAGGTCTTATAGGAAGTGGCATTGGGCCTGGTGAGTTTAGAATGGATGCATTTCGTTTTTTTTTCTCCCTGTACTTCGCAAGCGCTCGCTCTTCTTTCAATTTTCCGTCCATGTACCATCGGTTTTACGAATCGATGGTACTGTCTGTTGAGCCTGCTTGATGCTGCTGTTTAGTAGCTTTCCAGGGAGTAGTCGACGTTTTTTATTCTGTGTAATCTTAAAATGTTTGCTTTCTCAGGTTTTGTAAGACCTCTTTTAGTTCTCTCGTAGCTTTGTCAGCCTATTCTTATCATTCGGTTTACGAATTTCTTGCCATGTTTTTCTGACTCTTCGCTTTACTGCAGTGGTTCTCCTGATATTTACTGGGCAATCCGCGGCCTTTTCAGTTGGTGATAGCGTAGGAGTAGTACTCCAAGCAGCCGCATATAATGTTCTACTGTTTTATGCAGCTCTCTTGATTTATGTATAATAACAATTTCTCATTAAATAGTTCTAGAAAGTACCCCCAATCCTTTGTTTGTTAGATAAGATTCTTCCTGTTTGTTTGAGAATATGTCTAAAGATGATCCAATGTTAAGATAATTGCTTGAGATACTGTCTATTGGCCAGTAAGTTGACTTGCCAGTGGAAAACTGGTGTAGGTTATTGGCCACCATTGCCTTGTAAAACTCTGTACCTCTGGGAGTGGTCAGTCTAGATCCCCAAGAGATATGTCAACACTATGATTAATTTTTGGCTTGGACCGCGTGATCGATTGGAGGTCACACTCGGCGAAGGAAGGATTACTGGTTACTGTTTGTGAACCTAAACAAACTAAAGTTTCGCAAGACATTGTAGTTTGCATCTTCAGAGTCCTCGTAGTACTGAATTCAAATCCGGGATGCGGACGTATTTCAACCCTTTTGAGCCAATCGAGCCGAACGTCATAGTTCTGGTTGGCCGTTGTCGTCAGCGGGGACAGGTGCGGCAGGGCATGACCGTGGGATCGGTCTTGTTTCCGAAACTTTAGAGGATGAACTACCAGTGTCCAAGCTTTGCTGAACCTGAACCCATCCTCTCTGTTGATATTATTGGGTTGTTTCTCAATCTCAATTGCTTCTCGTATGATTCTCGGAAAATAATTCGGAATTTTTGCAAGCACTCGAGCATTTTCAAAATCCATTTTGTCGCCAGTTATGCAGGTGTGTTCCGCTACCGCCAATTTTATGATGCGCTTATGTTTGCAATCACCTATATGCTCTCGGAGTCTCAACTCGATGGAACGCCCCAAATGTCCTATGTAGTTTGTGCCACAGGAGCAGGAGATGTTGTAGATACCGGCTAATTTTAAGCTAGAATTATGATCTTTAGCTTATCAGAAACCCTTGCGTAGGATTTCTTTGGTCGTGAAGTGTGTTCTTATGTTATGGCTTCTCAGAATATGCCCTCTTATTCTAGTACCTCTACTGTATAGTAAAAAGGCTAACCTTTCCAGAGGTGTGGATTCCTTTTTATCCCTGGGATTTTCAGCTCTGTGAATAGCTTTTCGAATTTCTGCGGCTGTATAACCGTTACATAGCAATCATGTCAGCAGGTGTGTCTTCTCTTCTTGTATATGTTCACTATCTGATATACGGATAGCTCTAGTAGTCAGAGTTTTGTGCACGGTGTTCTTCTGCATAGGGCGGTGATGTGAATTTGCATTTAGGTACCTATCTGTGTACGTCTTCTTCCTGTACACAGCGTGTCCTAAGCTGCCATTGGGATTTCTAGTGACAGGAACATCTAGGAAGGGAATACTGCCATTTTGCTCAACGTCCATGGTGAATTAGATATTATTGTGAATTGAGTTGAGGTGTTCTAGTAACTGGTTTAGGGTTTGGCGTCCGTAAGGCCAAATCACAAAGGCCTCATCCACATATCTGAACAAGGATTTGGGTTTGAGGTCCGTTGATGCCAAAGGTTTGGTGTCAAAGTCCTCCATGAATATTTTGGCGATTACAGAGACAGAAGTGAACCCCGGCCGGTCCTTCGACCTGCTCATATACCTAAGTTGCCAATCCACCTGAAGAAGGTGTTCTTCAAACAAACTTCCACCAATAGAACTATATGTCATTCGGTAGAGATATGTTTAACGCTATAATCGGCCGCCACTATAAAGCGGGCGCAGTGTATTAAAAAATTCGGAAAGTGTTCCTGTTTGACGATTTGTTGATTTATTTTGTTTGGGGAACATTATATCGTCGAGATCATAATCGGACCTCCCCAGTCCTCAACTACTATGCTGATTGCTTGCAAATAATATCTACCACATTTTACTAGTTCATTGTGTTTCATTGAACTTTTGCTGATTAAGGTGGATCCAGTGTATGCCGTACCACTGAGGTGGTTGGTGTGATAAATTGTGCGTTTTGATATTTTCATGTAACTACGATTTGTGAAATGGCTTTCAAAAATAAGTGAAATATCTAATTTGTGGATTTGAATGAATGTTTTTATCTCTAGAGTCTAGACTATTTTAAATCATAACGCTGATATTCCAGGCTGCGTTTCTGAGCTTCTGGGTTAATAGTTCATCTTAACGACAAGAGTTGTTAAATAGTCCGATATAGTGCCCATCCACTACTTAAATTTGGTCACCATTTCCTCTACATTGCTGCTTTGAGAAGCAACAACTTTTGCCTGCACATTATTTGGAGACTGAACGTGCTGACTTGATTTTCCCGTTGTGTGGGCATGGATGATTCCAAAATTAAGAAATGGAATTGGTCTCTGGTTTGCTATCTGGGGTTGAAGTTGGCTATGCCGTCATCCTGGTTTAATCAAGAGGCCAGGAAAGTTCAGTAGAGGAGACGAAGAAAATGTACAGGGAAGTAGCGATGATTAGGAGAAAAGCAGGTGCTGGTAAAAAGGGCCAATGAAGGCCTAATTGTGGGGCAGTCGCCCCCCCCCAAATCCACTACTACTACTGGGTGCACTAGTTGTTTAGGTTGTAGTGGTGGAAATTTAAGTCTGTGTATCTTTTTATAAACGATGCAGCTCTTGTACTTTGACTTAAACGTCTATATTCTTTTAAATTTATGATTTAAATTACTTCAATGTGTAATTCAATTTATAATTACGTAATTTTACATTGCATTTATAATTTAAAAACAATTGTTAGATGTTATTTGTATGTTGTCATGTATATTGTATTTTGCAACGGACATCATAACAAGAGATTTACCCAATTTATTTAGCTTGAGTAAGTTAGAAATCCTTCAATGGAAAGAAGAGAAGCTTCTGTTTCTTCTTACCAACCCCCTCACAATTTTTATAAATAGCAGAAAAAGCACAGAGTTATTTTTTTTATTAGAAGAGTTTTCTCAAATTAGTCAAAATAAAATTCCATTAAAATTGAAGTAACTCATTTATACTGGTCTATATTCTCTCTCTCTCCCTCTCTCTCTCTCTGTGAGCGCCACGGTCCATTCAGGATCTTGGCTTCCGCTACTATTTCCTTCCATCTTGATCTATTCTCTGCTTCCCTCCTCCATCTTCTTATTCCTAGTGTTGTTAGGTCTTCTTCCACGTCGTCGAGCCATCGTTTTCTAGGTCTTCCTCTTCTTCTTCTGTCCTCTGGTCTTCCTTCAATCGCTTTCCTTGGTGGTCTATGTGGTTCCATTCGCCTGATATGTCCTAGCCATCTTAGGCGTTGCATTTGAATACACGCAACCAGATCTGCTTCTTGGTACAGTTCCCTAAGCTCTGTGTTTGTTCTAGTTCTCCCATTTTCTAGAACGTTGACTGGTCCATATATTTTTCGCAGTACTTTTCGTTCCCATATATTTAGTGTTCCTTGATCGTTTATTGTAAGTACCCAGGTTTCACTAGCGTAGGTCACTACAGGTCGTATTATAGTTGCATATATTTTCTTCTTTAGGTTTCGTGGAATGTTTCTCGATCTTAGTATGCCCTGTAGTGCAAAATAACTTCTATTACCCGCCACTAGTCTAGATCTTATTTCTTCGCTTATTTCGTTTTGTTCTGTTATTGTGCTTCCAAAGTATTTGAAGCTGTTTGCTCTTTCGAATATGTGGTCTTGGGTTTGCAGGTGATCTTCTTGTCGTCTCCTTAGGTTTCTTGTGTTTACCATATATTTGGTTTTTGCGTCATTTATTGTTATGCCTAGTGGTTTGCACGCCATGTCAAGTTCTTCAACCGTAGATTGGATTAGTTCTTTTGTCCTACCAACTAGGGCGATATCATCTGCGTATGCCAGGATTTGCTTCGATTTATTGTAGATTGTACCTTGTCCGTTTCCTATGATACTTTTCAGGGCTTTTTACAAGTTAAGTTAAATAACATTGTGGATAGTGGATCGCCTTGTTTTAAACCTATCGCGACTGTGAAGTTTTGTGCTGTGTCTCCTTGGATCTGCTCTATATTGGTAATCAAATATGTAATACCCTAGATTAAACTAGTTTCTTCCCGCATAGTAAATTACAACCGAATTGACTAATAATTAACTCTCGTCTTGGCTATGAAAGTAATTTTTCAATTATAAATGATAAAGATTTTTCATTTCGTATGTATTTTTTACATACACCTACGACAACCTAATGGATACAATTTTTTATATAAAGCGAAAGTGGCCGTTTTGATAGAAAAATATCCTTCTCGTCTCAAGTGTACTTTTGATAAAACAGAGGCTATTTTTCACTCTTCGTAGGTTTTGCAAATCTAAGTCTCTTTGCATAATTACATTCCCTTTCATCTTATTTTTAGATTAACACGGACTTTCAAACAAAGATGATAATACAAACGATATAAATCTCCGCAATATTCGGATTAAGCCTGGCCGCATTTGATATAACGCGCATCTAGCTAACTTGAAAACAACTCGGTTTTGAAAGAAAACCGACTGATTTCGTACTTTAATTTGCAGCAAAAATACAAATAATGCAGGTTTAGAAACTTAATTAGATTCCGCTTGCTAGGTGTATTCCTGTACTAATGAAAGTAAGTAAAGCTCATGTTCGATCCCAAATTTAACTGATTGTTAGGATGTTGGCGGCCGATTTAAATTAACAATTGGGATGTTATGCCAGTAGAACAAATATCGTCATTGTTACCACTAACGAGCTTCCAGGAATTAACTAAAGGCTAATTTTTAACGGTAATTACATTCCGAATACCTCCACAGAAAATACGGGGTTTTTTTTCAACAAACGATGATGATAATCTTAACAATTGCTGAAAGTTAGTGACCAACATATGCAATTAAGGCAAACGAGCCTTATGACAACGTATCCGGTAAAAGTTGGTGCTACATCGGGAAATTTATAGCCACGTTTTGTACAACAGTTTCCGCCGTTAACGTCGAGAAGAGACGCAGTTTTTGTGCGAATTAAACTGGCACAAGCACCACAGCCAGTCGATCATCTTCCTGGCCCACGAACACGATACAACTGCGAAATCTAATTAGAAATGGCTCAAATTGATTGAGTGGTAGACGTTTAGGCAGAAAATATTTTGCACAACTGCTGCTTTATTTAATGGTAAATAACTTAGCGGAAAAATATACTGTATGTACTGAATTATATTTAGTGCAATATGTAAAGTTATGAAACTAACATCGAAAACCATTTGAAATTATTATAGTAAAGGCGATGAAAAATATTTTTTTAGAATCAACTAAACGATCATCACGTCTATTTATATAGGGACATCAATGGAACAGTGCGAACAAGCGCTGTCAGTCGAGGTCGCAATGAAATGCGGTTCAATCGGCCGCGTGGTCAAACCCCGGCGGAGGCGACCGTATTTCACTTAGTTAAGTTTAAGGTGCATGTTGCATGAATGTTTAGTATATAAGGGACGCCCGCACCCCCCTGAAGTAATACAAAAGCGGTTACGGGGGGGGGCGGTAGTGTGAATGTCAAAAAAAGTCTATTTATATAATATGATTGGAGGATATTTGCCATAATAATAATTTCGAAAGCAACAACTTTGAAGTAACAATATATGCAAAAATATCTTGTAGTAAAAAATAATGCTTTCAAAAATTAGCTAGCTATTCAGTAAAATTCTTAGCTAAGCTACGCTAAAAGCAATGTTTTTAAAAAAACCTGCCAGCTTCACTACGCCTAGTATTAAATTAGCTATTTCACCTATCTTTTTCTTAGATTATACACAAAATTAATTGAAGCTGTATAGATTTTCTTGTAGTAGTAGTTCCACAGCCAAGACTTCAATAACTCAGCAACTTATCAATTCTCCCAGAAGTATTTCAACAATTAAATGACCAACTTGCTGCATTATCATGTAAACACGGTTAAATTAAACATTTGTAGTACAAGATGAAGAGTACTAGATTTTATGTGTGGTTTCAAAAGAATATTCTCGCTAATTTAGTAACATTTCATTAGCGAAAAAGTAGCGTATTCCACTACAGCTACTATACTGGCTACGCCTGCAAGCTACTTTGTGTATCTCGAATGAAATTATTCGAAATATTCGATTATGCATATATATCGAGATGCGAGTAATTCATTCAAATGATAAAAACTGCTCAAATACATTCGTAACGACGCGCGCATTACTGAAGAAATAATTCGAAATATTCGATTATGCATGCACCTCCGAGATGCGAATAAAATTCACTGGAAAGATAAAAACTTCTCGAACTACGTTCGGTTGGTGGCGCGTGCATATCAACTGAAACAATTCGAAATATTCGATTATCCATGCATCTCCGAGATGCGAGTAATTCATTCGAATGATACAAACTTCTCAAATACGTCCGTTTAGTGGCGCGCACATCTGGAATTAAATAATTCGAAATATTCGATTAAGCATACAACACCTAGATGCTGTATTCATTCGAATGATAAAATCTTCTCGAACTACGTTCATTTAATGGCGCGCGTATCACAAATGAAACAATTCGAAATATTCGATTATGCAGCATCACCGAGATGCGAGTAATTAATTCGAATGATAAATACTACTCGAACTACGTTCATTTGCAACGCGCGCATCTCGAATGAAATAATTCATAATATTTGATTATGCATGCATTTCCGAGATGCGAGTAAAATTCATTGGAATGATTAGAACTTCTCGAACTACGTGCGTTTAACGACGAGTGCATCTCGAAAGAAATAATTCGAAATATTTGATTATGCATGCATCTCGGAAATTCGAGTAATGGATTCGAATGATGGAAACATCTCGAATACGTTCGTTTAGTGGCGCGCGCATCGCGAATGAAACTATTCAAAATTTTCGATTAAGCATACATCACGGAGATGCTAATAATTCATTGAATGATAAAAACTTCTCGGATTACTTTTGTTACGTTGTTCGGTTGGTAGTCGAAATATCGTTTGTGTCTGTATATAGTTTGAGTAGTATTGGAACGAATTTGTAATTCAAGAACTGCAAGATAAACAACAAAGTAGCATATGTTGTTTTGTGAGATGGGATCGCATGTTCAGCTGAGTTAGCAAATTAAGTTTTTGTAATTGCGAACCGGGCAGGCTTAAGGTACGATTATTTATATATATATATATATATATATATATTGTGATGGATTTTATTTAGCCAGTTTGTTTAAAGTCATTTTATTTTTATTTTAAAAAGGATACTCGTGCATGGAGTCTTGTCATGGGAGTCGGTTTTCTTTTTGTAAAATAAATTAGGGCAGGCCTTAATACAGTTGACTACTTGTCTGATTTGAGTAACTCTGCGAAACACGTATTTTATGATAAACCTATAACAAGAAGAATTTATGGTCAACATCTTGTTATTAAGGAGATTGAGGATAAAATGCATGTACAGGAATATGAGATGAAAACAAGCTATAGCTCAGTATGAATAAGTTTTGGAACATAATAAAAGAAAAAGCAGTAATTTAGAAGAAGTTATATTAGAAGAATGAAGCCTTTTATTTTTTTTAAAGTGTCAGTGTAATCGGGGGCAATGGACGTAGTGTGGCTGTGAAATTTTATACATTTTAAATTGAATTATTTTTTTTATGTCAAAATTTTATATTGTAATTATTTAGATCTATGTCTCATTGATTAATTTTAGCATATTTGATATTATTTTTAATTTTGGGGTTGCCTGGGGGTTGTTATTAAACAAAAACAATAAGTACGAGAAGATAAAAATTTTGAAAAATCTGTTAAAAAAGTTTAGCACATTTAAAGGCTGTAATCAATATTTGTATGTAAACCATAAACAATATCTGGTTGAAAAGAAAATAAACTTACACAAAATTTGTATTGTCTTTAACTAAAAGAAGAATTGGATCCATTTGCCTGAACAATTTTGTGTTGGTCCATGGCGGTTACATATTCTGGGCTATGAAGAATTATTGACACCACACCTGCCAAGATCAAGAGGCTATAAAGAAGGACAAGTCGTAAAGGTATTTCAAAATTTACCTATCAACTATTCTACTGAGCTAACGCATTAATTTGAGATACACCACGAGTTCATGATACTGTACTTGAATAACTTAGAATACCAGCTCTAATACGTAAATCAAACGTTCTAACCTGGTGTATTTGACATTTCTTAAAACTGACTAGAACTTAGCAAAAGTATTAAGGCGATTTTGTATAAGCATATCTTCCAACGGTATGAGCCTACTAACTTTGATATAGATTTCACATGCTCGAGCTACCGTGGTTGTTTAAATGAAATAAAATTTGGAGGCAAATTTCTTCTAAATTTGTCACCTGGCGCCCAATTATTATTATTAAAGTAGCAAGTCAAACATTTACTATATATGAAAAATTGCTATTTCAGTTAAAGTGGTATAAATATTTATTAGTTTAAAATTTAATTTATTTATTTTTGGGTTGAATTGAATAAATTTTATAATTTGACATAAGCTGACTTGGTTTTTGTATGTCACTATTATAACAATACTATGATATATATATATATATATATATAATATACATATATATTTAATAACTTATAATATAACACGGAAAACCATAAAACGACATTTACAGTCATGTTAATCTTACAATGTAACGAAATGTAAATAAATAAAGAACAGAATCCAATCGAAAACCGGCAAAAACAATTCGAGATAAGAGCAGGAGCGCCAGTGAGTGATCATTCGAAAGGCGATACACTTCTCATATAGCCAAAATGCACGCATTTTGGATTCGAATGATCAATTCAAATGAATATCTCGATTATTAAAATCATTCGAATACTAATAATTCTATTATTGAAATCATTCGATTATGCCCATCACTAGTTTCGAGCAACGCGCTACAGCTACAGTAACGTGCTATTCCCTGACACTGAAAATAACGAAAGTTAATAAGGTAACATAAATTAAAAAGGAATGACAATAATATCGAATACAACAATATGGAATATACACATCAACAATATTTATAAAATTTTTCGAGTTCGCATTAAAATCAACAAAATTATGTTAGAGTATTAAAACATAACACTGTTCCATATTATTCGGTCACGTATAACGTTGTCGTTAAAATCAACTATTACCTAGTGATGTGTTGCGTATAAATATTGGTAATTACACTGCGTATGGTATATTCCAGCTATTCTCATTAAAAACCTTTTAGTTGCATATAACCTCCCTCATACATTGCAAGATAAACAAGTCCCAATATTACTCGGCTGCTAGTAGCAGCTACTATTCTACGAACATTGGAAAACACGTGTATTATCAACGTGACAGGATTGATATAAAATATTATAAATAATACATTTTTGATTATTTCCATTACAGAATCGTTAGTTTCGTCACTGTATTTCAATAGTCACTCAGTGCTCTTCATAATCTAAATATCGAGCTTAATTTTGATTCCATTATGAAAACAAAATTCTGTAGAAAATGTTTGTATTCCAATGTGTACACCATTTTGCAACAAGAGATCATAATAATTATAGAATATTTACCTTTTAGCCTCAAAAAGAAACTGTTTTATGTAATTGCAGAAAACAATACTTATCTGCGGGGTGCGATAATAACGTTTGACAGTTAGTTATCAATCGAATCTAAATTGGTTGCATACAAGGTTCTCAGACACGTACACGTGAACAATACTAAACGGCCGTCTACTTGACTCTTATTTCAACCGCCTACTATTTTATACAGCTATCGTATGTGGGGTTTTTTTACTATTCGAATAGTATTTACATAAAATGTTATGATGTTATTTCACTTTTCATTTTTTGGTCTTATAATCTCTTCGGATTATAATCGAATCCATCGGGATTTTTTTAAATCATTATATATTAGTCGACTGCATTTTCGCTCTCCACAATCTTCCTCTACACTTTCCTACCTTCACACTTTTCTCACCTATCTATTCACCCCACCAATTTCACTTAAGTCTTTCATTACACTATCGTGCCACTTCGTCCTTGGTCTTCCGCGTGGTTTGTTTCGCCCTGGTCTTCATTCTGTCATTCTTCTAATTGTTTTTGTTTCCACGGAACTTCTTATGTGTCTATACGGTTGCAGAGCTTCCATGTGTTTGATAATATCTGCCAGTTGTATATTTCTTCATACAAACCCATGATTCATTCTTCTTCTATGTTCTGTTCTGAACTGTGTTCCTAAGATACTGCTCAGTATTCTTCTTTCAGATTTTCTTATGTCTTCCTCCTCTTTTACTGTTATCGTCCACATTTCTATAGCTTATGTTACTCCTAATCTAATTAATATTTGACTTATGTATTTTTGTTTGCTTGCACCGTTTCATATCTTTCAGCAAATATTTAGATATAGTAAGCCTTGTTTCATGGTAATCTTCCTTTTATTTTCTCTTGTCTTTTGTCGTGGTTACTCTGTTCCCCAAGTATTTAAATACATCTACTTCCTCAAAGCTACATTTTTCTCCAGGAAATTTTTTGGATATTTATTTTCCTTAGTGTATTTCGTATCTTTCATTTTACTTTCATTAATATGTAACCCAAATTTTTTGACTTCTTTGTCTAATTTCCTTCCTGCATTTTTCAATTTCTCTTTATTTCTAGTTATTAATACCAAGTTGCAGCATATGCTGTGGGCTGTACTCCTTTACTAAAGTTAAAGTTCCTTATATTCCTGTTTCTCTTATTATTACTTCAAGGGTCAGATTGAATAGTTCTGCTGATATAGAATCCCCTTGTCTGACTAGTTTATTGATCTGCATTCTTTCTGAATTCGCCTCCTATACTTGTCCGACTGCTTCGGCGTTTGTCATGTTCAGATCTTCCAGGTCTGAACCCCTGTTGGTAAACTCCTATTATTTTTTGTGAATAGTTCTTGCTACCTTTCGTTTATTATCTTGACCATTATTTTAGAACTTATATCCAGCGATGTGATGCGTCTGTAATTTGTCTCTTTTTTGTATATTGGCAGGATTTCTCCTACTGACCATTCTTAGGGCATTTGTAAGTCTTCCCAAATGTTGCATATTACCTGGTGTAGTTGTCTATGCAAATTTCACCCTCCATATACTACCATTTCATTATTATATTGTCCGAGCCCGGTGCTTTACTGTTCTTCATCTCCTCTACGACTTTTTAACTCCATCCATTGTATTTCTATTTCTTCTTCCTGTTGATGACGTCTTGTATTATTTATATATCGTCTGTTCCTTCTTATTCGTTGAGTTTAGTTTACTGAAATGCTATTTTCGTATCATAATGACTTGTAACTATGCTCGAGTAATGATCTATATCTGCATTCGGCCCTCTGTGTGTTCTACTGTCATATACGTCCGTCATTCTTTTTTATGATGTGACATTTTTGGAAGTCTACATGTAGTTTTATGATGCCTTGCATGTTGCAATTTTATTGATGTTATATACAGATTCATTGCTATTGCCAACTTGAACACTATTTACCTGTTCTTGTTCATTATCTTATGCACAGTATTCTTTCGACTTATCTCCTTCAACTACTCCTGTTTTTCTACCTCGGCATTGAAATCTTCCAGCAATATTATTGTATCACATCTCGGATTTTCTTCGCATGCTTCTTGTAGTTCTTAAATTTTTTCTATTTCCTCCATATCGTTAGCTTCTGTAGGAGCATACACATTTATCAATTTTATGTTATCATTTTTTCCTTTCATTCTTAATAGTGGAATTCTTCCATGTCTTGATTTAAAACTCAAAATAGTTCTTCTTTCTTTAATGATGTATAAGATGTAACTGGTTAGCTATATTTTGCATTGTTTCTTGTTTCCAAGATTGTTTTAATATTCCAAGTTGCTATTTTCATATATTCATTTATTTCTTCAACTTCTTCAACCTATTGTTCTTCTTAATCAGATCTTTCTCCTTCTTGTTTGCTTAAGTGTTACTTTGCTCTCCATCTGTTTAGTCGGCGTTTTCGTTATGTACTGTTACTTCCTCCTGCAGTTTAATGGCTTTTCTGTTGATGTTATTATATTCAACATGATTTGGATTTTGTTATAATTGTTACTGCTGTTGCATATGCCACGTACAGGGAGATTAAAAAATTAAGATACAGAACATAGATTTCAATTTGATACTTTCCCAGAACTTTATTAAATAATATACTGCAAAGAAACTTCTCCCACCTATTTAACTGCACTAGCCTTGCGCGATAATTGTTACAATCTATGAATACTCTAAATACGATTTTGACGAGGCGTTCAGAATATGGCATTTACAGATACATCAGCATAGAAAATTCTAGAAAACCTTGTGTTAGGCAGTGGTTTTTCCCTACTATGAATATTACTTCAATGTACGCTCAACAAATAAATATTTACGAAAATATTCGTAGCTCCTAGAATGGCTTTAGGAAGGTTAGGCGGGAGGGTAACGCAGTTCACCCGGCCGTGGAAGTGTTTCTTAGAGTGTTAAGAATAAAAAGGGACAATGGGGCGTAAAATACCGGACAGGGCAGTATACCGCTGACAGCGTTGGTGGTAGCTAGGCGGTAGTTTTGTGTATTTTGCATCATAACTGATTAATAGCGTTTGCGAACCTACTAGCTGATTCCGATGCGATAATTCTATAAATTGAGGCAAGATGCGATATTAGTGTTACCATTTATGTGCTTATTGCGCTGGCGAGGTTATGATTTATGTCCCATGAAGTGTTATATGTGTTTTACCGAATGATTACGTATTATCTACTTGATATTATATGTGATTGACAAGAGTTAGGCCCTATTATCTTTATTGTACAAGACTAGTATATCTATGTAAGTAGTTGTTGCACATAGTAGCGTAGTGAATATAACCATTTATATGAGTAGATAATGTGTGTGGCATGTTTAATAATTATTTATCTAGCAACCATCCGGGAGGTAGCCAGCTGGCAGAGATGGTCTCGTAAAAGCGTCTACGTCATATTATTATTATTATTATTAATGTTACATCAATACCCGGATGGCACCGGCAGACTTTTACGCGGGGGTTAGCCATATAAGTTTTAACTCTCCCCATCGCCTGTGGGGGCTGAGGGAGATGTTCCCCGCGTCTCCTATGAATAACAGTGACAGACTCAACGTAATCCAATTTCCTAGTTCCCTCTGGAGGATTGGTGCACCAGAAGATATACACAATTATAGTAATTAATCCATGATTACAAATGGCTCTTGACACATCAGCCAGCGAGTCCTGATCGCATCCGCTGTTTGTTTACCCAGGAACTCCATAACTAAAATGCAGAAGCGCTGCAACATTATTTAAATTAAAAATTCAATAGTATTTTTAGGCCTCCGTAAGGTTGACCCTCGCACTTGCTTTGATTTTACACTAAGAGGAAAGGAAAGTCACTGTAGATTTATTCCGATAAAGAGGAGTGCCGCTATAAGGGTCAATCGGGTTCCGCACCGGAATCCTCTTCAGCCAGTAACGGGAATGTAAGGATGTGAAAAGCCAGGAAAAGTGGATAACGGAATTTCGTGAATGATACTGTCCAGCATTTACCTATAAGACCCAGGCACTCAGGACAGACGGTCCGGAGGTTCGAACCCTAGAGCTCCCGAATGAACGGTAAACGATCTACCGCTGAGCCACCTTCCTATGTAAGACATTAAAATAACGTGCCATTACCTAAATTAAATTGTAACTTTATATTTCTACATGTTACCTTAAACTAAATATTTAGTACACAGTTCTGTTAAAATAACTGTCGTACTATACCACACTAAAACAATTCCTCTACAATAAAATGAAAACAATTTATTTTTAAACCCTATTCAATCAAATTGATAAAACGACCCTATGCTGATTCCAGTTTCCAAAAATTATTTGTAATTGAGAAGAAAAAAATGTATACAAATATCAATTTTAACACCCGATTCAAAGAAATTATGAAAAAAACAAGTTTTAAATGTATTTTGTCTCTTCTATTGTGCATAACATACCTAGTCCTAGCAGTAGAATTTTAACGGACGTACACAAAACTCTATCTTTCCGTATTTTTCAACCAATACAACCTTTATTAAATGTACGTAAGCTGCAGTGTTTGACGCCCCTTGTAGAAGCTGCCATTTTTTAATTCAACGGGACTACATGTCTGAGTAAGCTGCTCTTATGGAAACTCGTAAATATTATATAATTAAATAATAAACACTACGTCTCAGCCGCGTCAGGATTTATCGCGCCCACCTTTAACATAATCATAATTTACTAGTTCCGCTTGTACAAGTTGTTTAAACTTTCACATTATCAGCGTAAGTGTACTTACTACATAAGGAAAATAAGAATAATGGGATCAGATTCTAACGACTCATAACGCAAATATGTATACAGAGGAAATGTTTTAAATATGGGATCTTTGACGTCAAAGAAATACCAAGCAAAATCTAAAATAATAAAGTTTGGTTTCTTGAAAAAATGTTACCTCCGATTAGAAATATTTATAATATCTCTATAATCCTTCGCGGGTAAGGAGATATGGAACTTTATGGATAAATAATAGATGATAATGATAAGATTCGAATCATCATTGCTACAACCATTTCACATTCGTCTACGGTTGCTTACTAATTCGATTCCGTTCCAAAATATATACAAATTACATTGCTGCCATTCAATTAACAAACATTTACAAATGTCTTTTACAATTCTGGTTCTAAAAACATGTTACATTTCATAAATTTTGCAGAGAACATAGACAACTCACTACTAGAACGACTTGTCAGCATAGATCATCATGTGACGTAACAGCCCTAAACGTACCCCAATAAACGGGCTGTAACTTCCTTTTATTGCAGTAACTCTGACTTTCACTGCTACACTATTTTTACCTGATAAGTTCCTAAACGCGAGTTACTATAAATATTGTATATGTCAATCCCTAGGCATAGCTAAAACTTCCTGCAGATTTAGAAGTATCGTTGCGTCGTGATATCACTCCTAAATGAAATGTTAAGGAGTACTATCTGCCGAAAATTAAAATTAAGAAAATTGTCAATTCACAAAACAAATAGAAACGTAATTTTAATTCTCCAGGATTGGATAAAACTCGCCGCAAGAACAAAAGATCACGTTAACGCTATTGTCGGAGCATTTTATTAAAATTAAAATCCTCGTTTCCTCTAAACAAATAAAAATTAATACACTCCTTGAAGGGTTGCGTCTTTGGGCGAATAAGGGTTTTATTTTAATTTAAAACCAGAAATTTGTGCGTGAAACCATACTTAGGGTTTTTGAAATATGCAGAGATTGCGTTTGCTAAATGATGCTCTAGCAAATTTTTCATATGCACTGAAGCAAATAAGGAATAGTGCTTGCACAGCTTTATTTTCTAACGCTCCCGCCTTGCCCTAAATAGTACTAAGTTTTCAACGGTCTTCCTGAATTTTTAAATGTATTGTTTCACCAAGAGGGCTTTTAGTTTAATAAAGGCGAACTACAAGGACAAAGCATAGCAACCGCTTCCTGAGGGCTAAAAAATTAGACGGAACGCCAGACAATAGAAACCATTCTGAAATTTCCTTTTTTGATGAAAACGTCGTGCTACAGTTCTTACATCTGAAACATTTTCACGAAAAGTCGTCTGCAATTTTGAAACTCTGATGTTACAGAGCAACCTGATACAGTGGTGTGAAAAAGTTCTACATCGCCAAGAAAGTAATTATTTCTTGAAGTTTAACTACATTTTTGGCGTAGTTTCCAAGAAGTACCTATAAATATTAAATTGATGTCAACAACTTATCTCTTAATTAGATTCTTAGAACTCTATAGAAAACAATTAAGGTAAGTTCTTTTTTTAAATCGATAACAGTTATTCACTCATTTTCTAATGCATTTAACATTAAACATAAAACCATAATTAGGAGAAATACTTATTACGTTATTATACTATGAATGATTCAGTAGCACTTAGCATATTCTTAAAAGTGACAAAATGCCATCCGAAAAGAAACCGTTCAAATTATCGGATGAAAAACTATATGCAATAATTTTTCATCATAAACAAGGCGCTTTCAATCGTGAAATAGCTATAAAAGTGCAGGGCAATCAATCCACAGTTATTAGAATGATCAAAAAATACTCTGAGACGTGAAAAAAGGTGATAAACCCCGCAGTCGCCATCCAAAAAAAAAACATCAGTGAAAGACAACAGTATACTGCGGAGGACAAGCCTGGCAGACAGAAGTCTTAATTCGACAGATTTAACCAAAAGCAAATGAAGAAGGGTTAGCACAAATAGACAGAAGAAGAATGTAGGAGCACGTAGTAAAAAGATGAGATCGAATAATATGACATATTCTAAGAAGAGACGGGCTGTTAAAGACAATTATTGAGGGTACAGTAGAAGAGAAATACCCAAGAGGTACCGGTACATACGACAAATCATGGAAGACACAGAAAGCAGATACTATGAAGATATGAAAAGGAAGGCTTCCAATAGAAAACAGTGGAGTGCTGCTTCAAACCTGTCTGCAGACTGAGGACCATGGAGGAGGAACCAAAATATGGTCCGAAGGTATTGGTGTAAGTGTATGCACTTCTACTGTAAGACGGAGACTTCTTAAATCTGGGTTTAGGGGTTGCAAAGCCCGGAAGAAACTCCTCCTATCAGAAAAACAAAGGCTCCACCGTTCGCGATAGGCACAGGATTATCACCTGAATAATGGCAGAAAGTATTATTTAGTGTAGAATCTACCTTTCAGGGGGATTCTACAAACTGCGAAAATTACAGAGCAATCTGCCTATCACCAGTAGCGCTAAAGGCATACACCAGAATAAAAAAAAAACGCCTGAGGTCCGAAGTAGAGGGAAAGATACTCGACGAACAAACAGCATTCCGTCCGGGAAAACAAACCCAAGATAATATATACACAATAAGTGCTATAATAGAGAAATCAATAAGTAAAGATAAGAACCTATATTTAGCTTTTCTGGACCTAAAATCCGCTTTCGACCTAGTACCTCGAGAACACATATGGGTAGCACTAAAAGGACTACAAGTGACCCCCAAAATGAGAAAAATAATAGAAAGTCTACAAACAAAAACAAAACATGAAAAAAACATGAAAGGGAAGGTACGTTTAAACGGATAAAACTCAGAGCAATTCCAAATGGATAGAGGGATCAAGCAAGGCGACAGCCTAAACCTCTTACTATTCGTCATATACATGGATTATATCTACAAGAACTACAAAAACGAATTAAGAATAGCAGGTATACAATATTACAACCTAAATCCCGTATTCACACAAGATTTACTCTATGTGGATGACATATTATTAACATCAAGAAACCCGCAACAGCTCCAAGCTAACATAGACACATAGAAAAGACATCTAGATCACAAAGGAATGACCATAAACACAGAGAATAGTAAAGTCATACCAATAACAAAAACGGAGAACGCAAGGCATGTAGATATAAATATAGATGGAAATACCCTAGAACAGGCAGATACCTATGAATACCTAGGTACTTTAATTAATAAAGGCGGTCGAATAGATAGAGAAATAGCAAATAGGATCAGCAAGGCCAACAATATTTACTACCAAGTTAATAACACACTAATAGGGAAAAAATAATTGAGCACGAAAACAAAAATGCGCCTGTATAAGACCATATATACCCCTACATTACTATATGCAGCAGAGTACTGGACAGTAACAGACAAGCATAGATCCAAGCTAACTGCAGCCGAAATGAGACACCTAAGACAGGTAATGGGGAAGACGGGAACAGGCAAGATAGGAACAGAAGCATAAGAGAAGACCTGCAACAAGACCCTTTAACACAAGATTTAGAAAGAAAACCATTACAATGATATGGCAACATGATTCGAATGGGGACCGAAAGATATCCAAAGAAGATCTTTGAAATGGATGTGAGGGACCAAGACCAAGAGGAAGACCCCGAAAGGGATGGGAAAATAATATCAACGAAATCACTAGAAGTAAGGGAAAGACCTGGCAACAACTAAGAACCCTAGCTAGGGACAGAAAAGAATATAGAAAGTGGCTCAATTCCCCAACACCGTGAGGTATAAATGGAAGAAGAGAAAGAAAGAAAAAAAGCCTTTAACATTAACAATCATGCTGGAAACACATATGTTAGAAGATTTCGTGGAGAATAATTTTCATGACAGTGAGTTCAGCCAACAATTAAACATTCAACCTCTGTCATGATATGGGGCTGCATGTCTGTTGAAGATGTTGGTAGACTCCATGATATACGCAACCAAACACATTGATGTCCTACAGGAGAAGATGCCACCTAGTGAAAAAGAGTTATTTCCTGACAAAACCTTTATCTTTCAAGATGATACTGCTCTTTGCCACAGAGCAAAGGTTGTTCAATCTTGGAGGTCGACCAATAAAGTTAAAATAATAGACTGGCCAGCACAATCTCCGGACCTAAATCCTATAGAAAACTTATGGCAGAGGATTTCTAACATTATTTCAAGAAGAAAGCCACAAAAAAAGTTAAATTAATCGAATCCCTAATTAATGCCTGGTATGCCCTGCATTGCGAAGGAAGAATCAACAAAAACTCGTGAATTCTATGCCAAAAAGGTGTGAATTAGTCATTAAAAACAAAGGATGGCCTATTAAGTACTAAAATAGTTTAAAGTTAATTAGTGTGTATTGTAATAAACATTTAAGTGTAGATTACATTATTATATACAATGTAATTTTTCTGTTTTTGAATAAATTTTATATATCGAATTGTTATCTTTTTCTATAGATCAACATTTGGGCTATTATTATTACTAGTATTGTGTTTAAGTATTTGTATTACATTTGCAACAGTGAAATGAAAAATATTTGAAAAAATGGGTTTAAACTGCAATTTATCTACATATCTAAAATTTCCAAAACTTTCCAAAACAGTTTTTAATCTACATTTTGTGCTATCATTCAGATATTTTTGTTGAAACTCGTGTTTGAAAATTTCGAGAATATTTTAACATTCCACGTTTTATTATTTTAACAAATATATATATTTGTGCAAACCAGTTTGTAGGAATTTCATTAAATTTTGTGACGTGGTAGATTTATCAAAGGCCTTTATTTAAACACATTCCTGAAAAACCCTATACATTTCTGAAAATTTTCAGTTGCTCTAAATTGGACAAGAGTGTTCATGTAATTTCAAATGGAATCTATTAGCACCAAACATGGAGATTAATATTTATGTAATATATCTAGGTCTAGGAGGTATAGTGAACGCGATGATCAAATACGGACCATCAAATAATAAGAAACATGTTCCATAGAGCGGCAAACAGAGAGAAACCACCAGATGAATGGACAGAAGCACATATAATCTCTATTTTCATAAAGGAAGTTAGAAGACAGTCCACAAACTACAGAGGTACCATAATAATTTCGAGTGTTAGTATCAATACAGGGAAAATTGGAGAAGACCAATCCGGGCCTATTGCGGGAAGATCATGTGTAGGCCACATATTCACCATAAGACAAACAATAGAAGAAAACCACTAAAGAAATTCACTGAACGTCCATTGGCATAAAGAAGGTATATGATAGGTGCCGAGAAAACAACTTTGAAAAGCGATGGAAGAAATAGGTATAAATACAAAATTAATTATAGTAGTACAAGATCTCTATAAAAATAATACCGTAGCTGTTAAAGTTGGTCACAAATTGAATAATCAATTTCAAACATCCTCCTACAGGGATGTTCTTCGTCTCCAACACTCTTCAAAATATACGTGGAACAAACATTGGCAAAATGAAAACATAAATGCGAAGAAATGGGAGACCCTGTGAGAGAAGGTTACTTATACAAGCTAAATAGGGCAGGACAAGGAAGATCTGAGTCATATATGGTGAGAAAGCTAAGGGAAGGATGCCCCCAAAACAGGACTGGAGATAAATTTAGAAAAAAACAGAACACCTAATAAGAAAGGAAAGGACAATTAGTAGACCTAGAAATAGAAGACGACATAACCATTAAAGAAAGAAACAAATTCAAATACTTGGGGAGTATAATAACAAACAAAGAAACATCAGCGGAATAAATAAAAACCAGACTAAGACAACCAAGAAATTGTATAAGACATCTGAACTCAGTACTATGGGTCAAACACATTATAAAAAACAATAAAATAAGAATATACAAATCAATGATAGAAAGCATTATGACCTTCGGTGCAGAAACCTGGACAACAAATTTAAAAAAACAAATCCAAGATCAAAGCTGTAGAAATGGAGTGTTGCAGAAGGTGCTGCAGAGCGGTATGAATTGATATAATACCTAACGAGGAGCTGCATGTAAGCAGAAGCGCCGACTATAGGTGGATAAAAGAAATAACATAATGGAGTCCCCTGGGAAGAAGGAAAAGAGGAAGACCCAGGAGATCATACAGGGATGACATGGATGAAGCGATGGAGAATAGAAGACTAGAAGACGGAAACTGGGACGATAGGCAGGAATGGAACCTTAGGCTGAGAAAGACAGAACAGCGTCAGCTGTAGAAACTCCTATATATCTAATATTATAATTTTTATTTAAATATTGATAAGACGAATATATCTATAATATCTAAAAATAATATCACTTAATAATATTTTACTGGGTTATCTCAAAGTTACGAAACATAAACCAATGGAAGCATTTGTTTTCTTATTTTATAATTTATTTGTTTGTTGTGCTGCTGCTTACCTAAATTGAAAATTTCTACACGTATATTATTTCAGATACAATTAGACAATAACACCCTGCCAATACCGTCGGCGTCGTGAGGAAATTGATCGCAAATTTTCCTCAGATTTCAC
Source organism: Limonius californicus (assembly GCA_014611495.1). Classification (NCBI taxonomy): domain Eukaryota; kingdom Metazoa; phylum Arthropoda; class Insecta; order Coleoptera; family Elateridae; genus Limonius; species Limonius californicus. The sequence continues at coordinate 39,773 of JABXWE010001119.1, forward strand.
GTATGAATTTGTCACAAACAAGCTGCAGTACCACAAAGTTTGTGCGAGATGCGTGCCAAAGAAAAAAATCCGCGAAGGGCCTCTGCACTAATAACGGTGAGTACCTAAACTACACTGTGACTGGCGACGAGACTTGGATTTCATACACAAACATGCCAGGTCCCCGAAAGTCAAGAAGTTTAAAAGAACCTGCTACAGTACAGCTACTGTTTTTGGGGACAGGAATGGCGTATTGTTGGTTGATTTTCTGGAACGCGGTACGACAATTCAATCAGACATGTATGGTAAAACTTTAAGGAAGTTGAGAAGGGGGATTCAGAGCAAAAAGCGAGAATTTATGACCTTTGGAATCGTGCTTTTGCCGATAGCGCCCGCCCCAACGCGTCCGCTCGTACTATGCAACTCAATTGGAAAATGTTTAACCATTCCCCATATAATCTCGACGTAACGCCGAGTGACTATCAGCTCTTCCACCATCTCAAAAAACTAGCAACCGTATTCTCGACTACGAGGACCACAAGACGACGATACAAAATTGGTATTTGACACAGGCGGAAACTTTCTACAACGAAAGTATACAAAAACTTGTACCACAATATGATAAGTGTTTCAATTCAATTAGTGATTAGGTATGTAGAGAAATAGTTTAAGAGTGTATATAAGATTTAGGCTCTTTTCAACTTAACATTTTTGTTTTACGGCCGATCAGCATTTAATTTTCAAATAAGTTTCGTATTTCATTGTAAATAAGTAAATGTTTTAGGAAACAATTACACTACATGATTTTCTAATATCTTACCTACAATGTAAACGACGCAGATGTTTGCTGAAAACGTCAAAAAAAATTATACAGATAATGAACATAGGGCAATACTTCTTTTGTTCTTATTTCACATAAGAGTATTTGGCTACCACATTAACCGCACTTGGGTACATCTTCTTTGAAATACCTTCTGTAGCATTTTTAACTAAATCAATTATTTTCACAAGATTAAGAAACCGCGTGTTCTAGCTTTTATGATCCAAATACGAAGTGACATTTTAGTAAAACGGAAAACACCCTCACACGTAGAAACATGCCCACATACACAACATTTTGAAAACGCCTTAACAATTAAACTATGTATTTAAATAACAAAACGAATTGGAATTTTCCGACACATTACTGTTTCATTATTCTCACGTATGTTACTAGTATTATCGTAAAAACAGTTTATAACAATTGAGTAGCATACTAAGAAGAGGAAAATTTGAAATGTTATCAATAATAGCCTAGATAATACGCGGTAGCGTTTAAAAAGAAACAATTTCTTCGGCTCGTTGGCTTTAAAGGGCTGTGGCAGAAAAATTTAGCGTAATAATACTCCCTCATAAGGAGGAAGTTGATACATATGACAAACAACCTACATTATGGAAAATAAGCGAGATGCATCAGTAAACCGGAGCACGGAAAAATAAAGACCCGACTGGCATCGTGCATGGTTCGTAATGTAAATACTTAATAAAATCGCTTCTGAATAATTAATCATCCCTCCACATCAGTAGCAGGCTTTTTCGTTAAAGTTGTTATTAAGTGATGTTACTTTAACGCCACACGCCTAAGTAACAGTTTAAAAGATTATACGTTCAATTTGACCTTTACGCTGCTCACAAACAGCGGGAAGGTCATTTTTTGCCAAATTAACCACCTAATCAATACTAATAAAGCACCACAAAAATATAGTAATATTAAAAAGCAAGCGTGCCAAAACTACCATAAAAAAACGTAACTTATTATTAGATATCTGGAATAGATTCCACTAGAACTAAGTTTTATCACTGTTGAGCTTCAGCAAATTACATTAATTTTTTACAATATGCATGCAGTCGAACTTCAATATAGTGAACAATGATTTTTTTCTATATAATGATATTCTTGTAAGGATCTTGACCTTCAGTCTCAATTACATGTAAATATACCTCTATATTATGATGTAAAGCCTCCACATTGTGATGTTTTTCTTGCAAACTTTTACGGTATCACTCAGGTATGCAGGTAAAATTTTAAACAGATTACGAAATACTATCCCTTATTTGTGATTTACCAAATCTTTTAAGTCAAACATAAATTTATGTTTGTAAGCAGATTTTAAAATGTTCACACATTTCATAGAAGTTGTACCTTTGTACAGCTAATTGACAAGATTCTTATACCGCAATATTATAATTGTTTAAATTCAATTAGTGACTACGTATGTAGAGAAATAGTTTAGGAATGTATTGTTACGGGCCAAATGAGCTTTTTTGTCGACCCGCAACAGGATAAGTGGAAAAAGGCCTGCAACTTAGCTCAGAGGAGTAAGAGGGGTTCACGGAAATCGCTTACGAGAAGAAATCTTCCTGGTTGTGTATAGAGTAGGTCAAAATTAGTGGGAGCCACCTTCCAAATACAGCTGATTGCAGGTTCTCGTGGAAGGCCGAGAAGCCAGCGGCTTACGGGAGTCGAACTCACCTTTATTGTGCCTCCCTCCTGTTTATAAAGCTTGCAAAATTCGTACACACACAAATACAAACTATACAATAATAAAAGATGTAATAACTTCAAAACACATATAATTAACCTTTTTGAGAGTAAATGACGGTACAAAAAAATATGACAGCAAGTAGTAATATTTTACTCAATACAACAATCGGTTAAAAGGATCGTTCGATTAAGGGGGAGCTCGCCGCCCATGGCTCACAATATTTAAAATCTTTCAACAAATCTGCATGGCCAGTGGCGTCTAAGTTTACAAGAATAATACAGTATGTAGTTCCTTTTTTCAATTAACAGCAAACAAAAGAAATTACAATCGACGACTGAAGGTCGCCTCTTGCCGCATTAAACAAAAAAGGGTCAATTACTTAGAATTTTGCAAGTTAACGCGTAAAAGGTTTTTTTTTCCCATACAAAACATCTAGTTCTTTTACCTTGACCTTCGTGGAATGCAGTAAAAACAGCGACAGGCACAATTTTGGGGTTGTCTTCCAGATATGGGTACGGTCGGGGTATTTTCAGGTCCGGGAAAAAGGTAGGCGGCGTTCCTCGGGAGACTTTGGGACGAAATAATAACTGGTACGCCCCTGGGGATTAGATTGCTTCCCAAAAGGGTTCAGACGATTGAAACAGCAGCTCCAAGAAGCACAAACTTCCACGGGTTTTTAAATCGCTTATATCCGATCAAGATCGAATGGACGATTACACTTAATTGTCCACGCACCGAAGGTTAACACTCTGCTAATTTTTATTTAAATACGACTTGGTGGAGATTCTATTTGGCCAAAGCAAAATACGTTACGATAAAACTCAGTCTAGCAGAAGAGCCGCGAATAAAACCCGGTCTTCGATAATTCTGTCTGTCTGTGCCCAGAGATTAGCTTTATTTTCTTGACGGCCCCCGTAGATGGACATGGGCGACCGGAGTCTGCGAAGGTGTAAAATCGACTGACTAACTAAATTTCCCCCTCGGCGCAAAAACATCACCCAGCCTAATTTGTTCTAGAACGAAATTGACACGTGCGTTTTCCGAGAAAAGCTTAAAAGGCAATATCTAGAAGGCTAGCGCTGCTAACAAAGGAATTCTCGGAAATATTTTGGTCGCCGCTAATAAACATGTCAAACGTTAGGTTAAATTTTGAAAGTGGCCGCTCATAAATTAAATATTTGAAAATAACAGAAACTGTAATCAACATAAAAATTGCAATTAAAATAGAAATTTGATTCCTATGAAGCGGCAATTAGAATGTTGCTCTAATCCGGATAGAGCGGCACAATCAGATGAACATAACAGTATATAAGATTTAGGCATAATAATTTTTCTTTTCAACTTTAGATTTTTGTTTTGCGGCCGATCCGCCTTGAATTTTCCAATAAGCCTTTCCTTGTATATTAAGCAAATGTTTTAGGAAACAATTACACTACATGATTTTCTAACATCTTATCTAAAATATCAACCAAGTAAATGTTTGTTCAAAATGTCAAAGATATTACAACAATAAACATACTATTTAAAGAATTTCCAAATATTATAAATAATATAATAAACTGCAATATTAATAGTAATTCCAATTAAAATTAAAGCTCCTACTACATATTGAAAATTTCGAAATCTAGATGTTGAACATATAACTACTTCTTTCGCCCTTATCTCACATAAGATCGTTGGGCTACCGCATTAACCGCACTTAGGTATACTTCCTTTTAAAAACCATCTATGGCATTTTTAACTAAATCAGTTACTTTCACAAGATTAAGAGACTGCGTGTTTTAGCTTTTATGATCCAAATACGTAGTAACTTTGTAATAAAACAGAAAACACGCCCACACGTAGAAACATACATAGGTACATACATACATAGTACACACGTAAAATTTTGAGCGGATTATAAAATACTATCCCTTATTTGTGATTTACCAAAAATCTAAAATCTTCTTAATCAAAGTAAATTTATGTTTGAAAGCGGATTATAAAATGTTCACAAATTTCATAGAAGTTATACCTTTTTACAGCTACCGGACAAGATTTTTATGATGCAATATAGTATATTAAACAACTAGTTTCATAAGGCCTTTTCTTAACGCACGAGTCCAAGTTTGAAAAACGAGACGCGAAGCGTCGAGTTTTTCAACGGACGAGTGCGACAAGTGGTCTTATGAAACGTGTTCTTTATACTATTTATTCTATTGAGGAAGTTTAAGAATATTTTAAATAAATTTATGTAGAAAATTTTAAGTCAAATCGATTACTAGGGAGTTTTTATAAACACTTATGGCAGCACTGACAGGTGGCTGAAACTGACATTTCAAACTTTCAAATTCAAATCGAACTACCAACATCGTAAAAAAACAAACTAAAAACAGTACGATTATAGGCCTCCTTAACGTACTGTTTTTAAGCTAAAACAGTGCGCTTAGAACGGCTTTATAAAACCGAAATAGAAAAAGATAATTTTCACATCGTTTAATGTGAAGTTCATATATCATTGCACAAGCATTTGTTAGGTGCTATCTTGGTGTTGAATTAAGCAGTTTCTTAAAAATGGAAAATCGAAAATGATTAAGTAATTATTGAAGACAAGTTATAGTATCAAAGGTGTCAAACAAAAACACGGCATCGCAAAATTTGGTATTGCAAAATGTATGGGTAATCGTAAAAAACAGTGGAAAGGTATTAAAACAGAACGAGGAACTTGCTTCAGGCTGAAAACAAATTAGGTTGTGTGTTCTCAGTTTTAATTAAAATATCGCTTAAAATATTGCCTACTATGAAATATATAAGATTAATTTCGTATTTAAACATGAATTCTATATAGTGAAGTTTCTATATAGTAATTTTTTATGGTACTTTCCAACATCACAATATGGGAGTTCACAGCTATATCTGTTCAGAATTTTGTACAAAATTTATTCACAAAACTTTCTACAAACTTCTGCAGAACATGTATTGCACGCATGCGCATATAAGTCAAAATTGCGTTGAAATCTATGGAAAACTGTCAAAATATTTATGTCACTGTGGAGAATGTAGAATTCTCTCAAGGTTTCATAATAATTGTTTACTGTTATTTGCATAACCACGAATCTTCTTAATTTTTTGGGGTCTTGTTATGTTCATTTTAGAATGTACCGCTTTATATGAATTGATTTCTTAATTTGTTTGCCGCTTCGTAAGAATTAATAACGTCATTTTAATTGCAGTCTTATTTTGGGTTACCATTTTCGCTACTTTGTTTTGTCTTGAAAATTGAGTTATGAAAGGCCAGTTCCGTTAACCCCTTGAACGTTCTCTTTAAGGGCTGATTTTCTGCCGACCAAATTCTCGGAAGTGTTGATCTCGGCAGTCGCACGTGTTAATTTTTGTTCTAGAACATTTGCGTAACATTTCAAGATATGGTGCAATGTTTTTTTGGGGGAAAGTGGAGATCCCCGTTGCATTTTTAAGTCAGTCAGCCGTAGATCTCTGCCAGACTCCGGTCTTCGAAAATACCATCAATCGAGGGCCGTTACAAAAGTCTGAGCTAGACCTTTAAGATAGACGGACGTAACTTCGAATATAGTTTCTTTTCCTTCGTGGCGCTTCCGTTAATTTTACCGTATTACGGTTTGCTGTAGAACAATATCAACTCGACTTAAGGTAGGATATATAAATAATAGCAGAATGTTCGCTTTGGTGTTGGGCAATTAAAGTTAATTGCTGCTGTCGAATTCAGTTCGGATCTTTTATGCAACCTAAAAGCGATCTCCAATCGCCATTTATTTATTGTTGTTTGTAAAAGACATTAATACTGTATTTTTCCTGTAAACTCTACGCCATTGGCCACACAGATTCATTATAATATAAATATTGTGCGTCAACGGCGGCGAGTTTTTCTGAACGTTCAAGAATTAAAATCATGTAATTCAAACTTTTTGCGTTATAACTTGTCATTTCATTGTATGGTCATATTTTAACCGTTTCATTATATGTGTTTTAAAGTTTACTGTCTCTTATTGTGTCTTTTGTACTTGTTGGTGTAAGAATTTTGCAAGCTTTAAATATATAGGAAGAGGCACAATCACGGTAAGTTCCGTTCCCGTAAGCTGTTGGCTTCTCGGCCTTCCACGAGGACCTACAATCAGCTGGATTTGGAAGGTGGCGCCCACTTATTTTGACTCGCCCTGTACACAACTAAAGACTTTCTCCCTTAAGCGATTTTCACGAACTCCCTCTACTCCTCTGAGCTAAGCTATAGGCCCTTTTCCATCAAGCTAGTTACGAATCTTCGAAAAAGCTTGATTGGCCCGTAACAGTCTTGTATTCTATTATATATACAGTTTCTGATGTATATAAATTATAGTAAGTGGGGCCGATTTTAAGGTCGGCGCAGCGGCAATAACGCGTGGTAAAACATTTACCTCTCTGCGCTGTGTGATCATTGCTAAACACTAAAAATTCCTCGTTTGCGCATCGATACGGCGCATGTTCTGAACAAAACTCTACGGACTTTAGAGCACGAAGGTGCCAAATTTTGTAGGAAATTGTAAGTCGTGTTGTACTAGTCTTATAGATGAAACTCAATAAGGACTTCTTGTCCAGATGGTGATCAACTGTATCAATTATTATCCTATAGAAGAAAAAAAAGCACAATGAAAACTCCGCTCTATATATCAGTTCAGCTTAAGCTAAAATGCCTGTACATAGGTTACACTACATGAAAAGTTTGTTTTTGTTTAATTTACTGTACCTACACTAAACTAATTATAAATCAATATAATCTTAATTGTCTTTAAACTGTAGTGTATAATATAATAATTAAATAAGTGGTGTAGATGAAGATTAATATAAACACCTAAAAAATGCAAATTACATTTGAAAAATATAACTAATTGCATAAGAATTCTGCAATCGAGGGTTTAGATCTACGTCATAAAACCGAATGCCATCTGGAAACTTTCAAAAGTGGAACTTCCCATATACCAACTTGTCGTAAACTAGCAATTTCTAATAATATAGATAGCGTACTTATGTAGAGCCTATTCCAACTGGTAAGGCAGAAGCAAAGTACGCGCAGTAGCATAATGTGGGCGTTGTGAGTGTTTCATCCAGAATTTGCCTGCCAGGTGACGTTCAGCAAAATGTTTCCCTTCCCAATACAATTTTAATCAGAATGGAACTATTAACATTACGTTACGTAACACGTCATCGTCTCTAAAATTACTAGTAAATAATTGTTGTCAAATGACCTTAACGATCTATTACTTAAATGTGTGTTCTAAGGTCCATGAAATTATTTCTCTGTTTAACATTTAAAAGTTAAAATTTTCGGACAACTTAAGGCGACACAAGTAGGTGGGACTATGTTGTAAGCGACCCCCTTGTGTGACAAAACTCTCGCCGTATCATTTGGAACGGACTCATACTGTAACCCTGCCAATTCCATAAACGTAACCTACGGATTTTCTAAAAAGAAGGGAACTTTTTATAAGAGTCAATAAATAGCTAGGTGCAATGCACCTAAAACTGATAAAATTATCCTTTTTATGCTATTCCTAGCTAGACTAAGAGCAACAACGTTTTTAGTGTGAAACTATGAAGTTGTGCACCCTTGATTATCCCTGCGTCAGTTTAGGGTGATATATTGCTCTTATCCTTTAACGACTGTTATCAGAACGCTCCGACCGTGGGGAAACTGAGCCAGTCTCTTGAAAATTACTCGAGATCCCTGACTTGGGCATTGTTACTAATTTTTCATGCGTCAACTAATGATTGAAAGCAAAAAGATTTACTAGACTACAAAATCCTACAAAACTCTGCCTCTTTGAGGGAGACTTGAGTCTCTTCCATTACGCCATTGAGTAATTACAAGGAACACCGCGCCGGCACCGCATTAAAAGATTTTTGATTAACGCAATACGTTTATATTAAATAATAATTAATGCAACAAATCTTGCTCAGCATCTAATTACAGTTTCATGTGAGAAGTAGAGGAAAAGAATTGATATTTTAATATTTAAAGAATTGAAAATTAGCGAGGCACTTCACCCGGCCTTCCCTTGCCTTTCGGCAGTTGTATATACTTTAATGATTAATACCAGCTGAACCCGTAGGCTTCGCCCCATGTTTTGTTTGGTAGTTTCTTTAAAAAGTAATATATGAGAAGTATAGAGATGAATGCACAGATACGAAGTACCCAGATTGTTGCCATAAAAAGGGGGTAGAAAACTCAATAAATTGAAGCAATATAGCAATAGGTTTTCCTAGGAAAACGTAAATTACAAAAATATGTATATATTAAAAAGAATCAATCTTGTATAGTATATACCTTACATATACTCTATATAGTTGACCATATCGAATTTTTTTTTCTAGAATCAGGTTAAACAGACTCAAGGATGATGGTTCTCCCTGTCTGAGACCTCAGTTAACATCAAAGATCTCTTCTTACCTTGTCATACACCTGCCTAAAGTCAATAAATATTATATTTAATAATTGACTGTGCTCGTAGCTGTTTGATATTAGCTGATTTATTACAAAACTCGAGTTATTCATTGATCTGTACCTGAGAAAACCGCATTGGTAGTCGTCAATCACTTCTTCTGTCGTTTCGTTTAATTTGTCTTTCAAGCAGCTTACTTAGACTTTATATGTTAAATTCAACAATGCCCTGCCACTGTAGTTGTTGCACCATACACAATTTTCCTATCCTGTTAGCAACCATGAAATCTTAACGCTAAAAACGTCCTCTGGAATTTCTGTCGTTCGGATTCGACGTTAAAGAGTAAATCCCCGTATTTTTACCTTGGTGCTGAGAAGAAGCACGTGGAAGAGAAGAGAAAAAGGCTGTTGATGATGATACTTCGCATATACCTATATAACCTGCAGTATAGGGTTTCGCCATCTATTACAATAATTTCATTTTCACCAATGCTTTCGTTGCTTTCTGCTTTTTAATCATAGATTCTATTTCCTCTTGGTTAGGTACTTCTTCCAGTTATCTCTATCTTCTACTTTATTGATCCCGTTACCTAGAAGATTTTAGGAGAGGCTTATGTCCAGCAATGAACCTCAAATAGCTGACAGAGAGAAAGAGAAAGAACAGGAGGTGCTTCTTTGGGGAAGTTTTCTGTTTCCTCTTCCCGTCTACTCCCCCCATCGTAGATTGTTCATCAACCTCATTGGGATGGTTTAACATTCACTTAAAACGTTCCTCTCACCTTTTAATTTTTTCCTATAACGCAAATATTAGGTTGCCTTCTTTATCTTTACAGCAGAGGGATCTGTCGTTGAATACTTTTTTTTTCGGTTCTCTTTATTTCCAAAATTATCTTCTATTTTCTGTAACCATTTTTATTCTTTTTTGTTTTAGCCAATTCTATTACATTTCTTTTAGCTTCCTGGAAATTAATTCTCGCTTCGGGCATGTTATTCATGATCGTCCGTATTCTAGCTTAATTTCTGTTTACAGGGGCTTCTCTACACTTGTCAAACTAATTTGTCGCGCTTAATCCGCTATTATCTCCTAATAATATTTGGGGTGCATTTAAAATTGCTTCCTCAATACGTCTTCGTTTCTCCTTTGTGTTAGAAGATTCTCTTGCTCCATTTAATTCTTCCTGTAATGTGCCTTTGTACTGATGAATGAGTATTTCATAGCAGTCATTATTTTTTAGATTGTTTTCTTGTGTTCTTTCCTTCCCGTTCCTTTCTTGAGTCTTCACTGACATACCTACTAAATCTTCACATCCTTAATAGTTTTCATACTCGTTGTTTCCACCAACACGTCTATCGATTTGATTTGATATTAAGCCATCCGGTGATATCCAGATACCCGTACGTATCTGTTTGATTTGGAATTACTATAATGCCGTATGATCGATTTATATTCTGATGATGATCTTCTCTGCCCACCTTGATGTTAAAAGTACCAACCACAACTTTTATATCTTTGTAGTATCATTTTTTTTCCCTCATCCTTGTCCTCGATGGAGTCATACACGTTTATAATATTAATATTCTTGTATTTAGCTCATAACCTATTCAACACCCATTGAAACTTAATTACCGATTTTACATACTATAAATCCTTCTCCAAAATTTCTTCGATCATGTACGCTTTTAAATAACACGTATTCTTCCAAATCTACATGGCCGTTCTCTTTTTGTTTAATTTCTTGCACGGCTAATACATTTGTTTAATAGACTTTGTCAAATACTACTTATGTCTCATCTTTAAATATTATAAATATATTCATTATATCGTGCAATACTCAAATGATGGGAATGGGCATGGTGTTCCTAGATTAACAATTGTTACGTGAGGAGGCGTTAAACCTTTTTCAAAAGTCGCAGCGGCTTTAATTTTAAACCTAGAGAATTCGACTAGAACCTAAAATTTCCTAAAACACTGTAGGCTAAAATTGCATTAACGTACAAGAAAAATACATTTGATACAAAAAATATGCTTGCCACTTTGGAGTAGAAGATTTCATCAAAAAGCATCAGACCTTCAAGGCATATCGACGATCGCATAAATATGTTACGGTAAATGTTAGAAATTACTTAATATTCATAATCACCAACAGCTTTGGTAAATGTAAGAAATATTTCCAAATTATTAAATTTCACCGGTAATTTTATATAACTTCCAAAATGTTTGGAAATTCGCGTCCTAGATCTCGCCCAATTATAAGGATCAAACATACCTAATAAGGTTAATCTGCAGCTACTTCACTAACAAGAGAATGAACGTAGGGAGGAATAAGGTAATCAAAGTGACGTGCGGTGTTTCGCAGGGGTCTGTACTTGGCTCTTTACTGTGGTATATATTTTACAACAGCGTTTTAAATTTGAAAATGCCGGAGGGGATGACCCTAGTAGGCTACGCCGACGACCTCGCTATAGTGCTTTGCGGACGGTCAGGAACAGCAATAGAAGAAGGAGCAAATTCTGCAATACAGCGAATTCAAAATGAGATGAAGAGGTAGAAGCCTAAGCTTGCAGTTCATAAAACAGAGACCGTACTACTCGTCGGCAGAATAAATCTAAGGCAACTCTCAACTAAAGTCGGCGGAGTACAGATTAGTACAATTAAAGCCCTTAAATGCTTGAGGAACCATTCTGATCAAAACATTACTAAAAAAAAGGAGGAAGTAGCCACCCAACTGAACAGAATAATGCCCAATCTAGGACGAGCAAATACAACAGACGAAGAATCCTTGCATTCATAGTATTATATGGGGCGCCGATTTGGAGGCACTAGGGTACAAAAAATACAGGAAAATGCTAGAAAGCGTTCAAAGGAAGACCCTCCCGAGAATATGTAGTGCATACGGCAAGGTGTCGACAGAGGCCCTACAGATAATTGCCGAAGTAGCACCAATAGACTTAATGGTGTATGAGAGGTGCGGAACGTATAAAGAAAATGGGCAAACCATAGCTCAGATCAAAAAAATTAAAGAGAGCTGGGAAGATCGCGAGGGGAAGCAGAATGAACTAAGAGGCTGACCCCGAACCTGCGCGGGTGGTTATATAGGTGACACGGAAAGGTGGAATACCACACCACGCAGGTGCTTGGTGAGCACGGTGGTTTTGCTGAATATTTGAAACGTTTCCACCTCTCGGGCTCACACAGAATACACTGCCTTCAATGCCACCGGACAAGGGAGCGATCTATCGTAGAAATACAAACACGAGAAACCATAACGTGCGAAAATATAATAACTCTCATGATTAGAAGCAAAGAGGACTGGGAACGATTGAAAAGGGAATGAAAAGGATTATTACTTCAAAGGAGGAAGAAGCTTAAATGGCACGGCATACGATAATCCCGCCACCGAAGTAATACATAGGTGGTTCCGAGGGAATAACGGAGATTCAAGGGGTCATTCAATCCGGTCAGCCCCATCAGGGTACCAGAGGCGATGTAATAAAAAAAAATTAGGTTAGGTTAAGTTAGGTTAGGTTAGGTTAGGTTAAGTTAGGGGCCTCGGTGGTCTAGTTCGGGAACGCATTGCCACTCGAGGTCACGCGAAGTTTAGTCAATCCGCTGGGGCGATCGAATCTCAGCTGGGGCGACCGCATTTCGCTTAGTTAAGTTTAGGTTGCATGTTGCATGAATGGTTAGTGTGTAAGGGACGCCCGCACCCACCTGAAGTAATGCGAAAGCGGTTTAGTGGGGGGGGGGCGGTAGTATGAATGAATGAGGAAAAAAAGGTTACGTTAGGTTGGGGTAGAATAGGTTAGGTTAGACTTTTTATTACATTTACCACTACATTCCAGGTATTATATATAATTGCCGGTAAATGAAATAAATTCCTTTAAATATAAAGAAATTTATTATATTTACCCTATTTACTGGTGTGATTATAAATAATTACCAGATACTAGACATAAGCTCCGACTTATTTACATTTACCATAACAGATGCCCAACTACATACGGGCATTTTTAATGAATTTTTGAAGCTTCTATAGTGGATTTTTCCACGAGAATATCAAATTTTATTGTTGTGATAGTAATAACAGGGCAGCGTAACAATTAATTTTAATAGTTTTCTAAATTATGTGCGGAAATTATTTGTGATTTATAGCATTCTTGAATGACTGACTAAATGAAATCTGTAAATCACTCATCAAGGATTTCGTCAGTGGAGCTCTTCTGTATTTAATATCCAATTATCTTTCCTTGAAATCTTGAAATTGCCATTTTAGGGTTATATAAAAGTTAGCAAAGGATTTTTTAATGTTCAATTGCTCAGTGAAATCAATGAAAATAAATGAAAATGTTAACTCGTAATGCAAAAAAGTTTTAAAGCTCTATATTAAAGATTAATTTACCATCATCAATTACAATAATTGCAAGATTTTCCTTTAGTTACACAAGTTTTTATGTTGAATCGTTCAGTGAAGTAATTAAAAGCAGATCGCAGCAGAAACGTTCGTGGAGAGAATATATCTACACAGTGCAGACACGAGATTTAATACTTGATAGGTTTCACTGCAGTTTGAAGCTATCGAACCTTGTAAATGGAAATATCCGGATATTTGCTTAATACCACAAGGGTGCTTGTTATGTTAGATAAGGGCTAAAATAATATTCGCAGGATCCGTTTCCGCTGGCAGAGTAGAAAGAGCTGTACATTTTCCAACCATATTTCAAGACAAGAAAAATTCTGTTCTGAAAACGTAATGAACTTGCTAACATTATACCTTAGCATCTAACCAAAATAACGCTAAGTATCAACAAGGAATTTTAAGCACCCTTAATATAAATGGTACTCATACGCAGTACCTCACGTTACTTCCAACAGGTATTACGAACATCGCGGTACATTCCTACAGGAGCAGGAAATAGTTGCATCATAAGATCAGCAACGAGCGGTTTCTCATACATTTTAATTGTTCAGGAATTCAAACCAATTTTATTTCTACACGGAATAATATTTTCCTTTTATTCCGTATTCGCAAATGAGTTTCACTTCGCTATGTAAAAATTGAAATAAGTATAAACATTAAAATACTTTCCTTCTGTAAAATAATGAAATCATAAGTGTAAAATGGAACTGCAACGTTTGCAATGAACGTATTTCCATAAGTAAGTTAAATTAATTTATGATTTATTTTCATCCATTTATGGCAAAGGACATTACGGTGACACATTACGCCTGTTTACGTCCTAATTGCAGCCGTTTGTCCCACACTAACCACAAAAATAAAAGAGTTATAAAATATATATGAAAAGCGAGCTGAGGACACCGAGACATGAAGGGAGAGTACAAAAAGCATTCAAGCGGAAATATTAAATATAAACCCTCCTGCCATTATGTCCCACGTATGGCTCATTTCTTTTAATCTTTTAATTTTATGACGCAACATAAAACATGCAAAACACAGTGGTATGTATTTAGTTTGGAATGTTTCCACTTCAAACTAATAAAAAATAACGCGAAACTTCTCAACAATAACGATCTGATCTACAGAAGGTAAACTGTTTCAACGTTAACCCTCGAGTATCTAATAAAAAGGCTGGTATTTAACAAAAGATATTCTATCACAAAATTGACATTCTAAACAAATTTATGAAAAATGGTAGAAAGTAGAAGCATTCTTACTTTATAAATTTGTTATACAATGCTTTCTCGTCCAAGGTAACGAAATAAAATTTCAAAATTTTTTATAATGAAGATATGTGAGGCTCTTCTATAAAAGATGCGTTCTAGAGTATAAATGACAAACTAATTAGGTTTTTGGAAAGCTGGCTCTTTAGCATGGTAGACTTAGTTATTCAAATGCTAAAATTTGATTAATCACATCTTCAATTTGTTTAGCGTCCTTGCAAAATTGTTATTACTACTAAAAATAGGGTAAAATAATTCCAAAAATTTTGTAAAGCTTAGGCAACACATGGACAAAATTACCCAAATATATTGACCCTCGTCAGTATGGATGACAAGTTAATCCGATGAGCCCTTGTTGTGTTTGTTTGTTGTTAGTGCATTGAACTGAGCACCAGTACTTGGATAGGGTGAAATGAAGTACATATTATTTATCCATTTCAGTTTCATGTTCAACTAATAGTAACTAACGTAAACTGATATTGTAAAAAGTTAGACAACAACTTTTTCGTGAAACCCGCAGTTCACTATCTTTACTTACAGTATCAGAAAATATCTCTTTTGTACAAACATTCGACATTGAGATTTCAGCGGAAATATTCATGTGTGGTGGCCGAGTTACTTATCGTATTCAAAGTAAAGGTAGAGACTGTTTATAGCATGGCCATAGAAGATATAATTTGTATTAATACCATATAATTATGCTTTCTGGTATGGGTTTAGGCGAACAGCTTTCGCTCATATTTTAAAATATATTTCTCAAAGAGGCAAATGTCTCGAAACTCAAGGATCTGTTAGTTCTAGAAGAAGAGATGAAAAGTAACTGTTTCGATTGGAACATGGGTATTATTTAAACACTTGTAGTTGTTTTTGTTATAATTTCTACAGAAATTCCAAACGAAGTCCATAGGAACTACATAATAAAAAATATCTATATTAGCAATATTAAATTGTCTTTGGATTTGCGACATATAACGGTCATTGGTTTCTAGTTTTAATTTTCCATTTCAAACAGCACAAAGAGTTTTTTTTTTAGTTTAACACTCCCTCTACTGGCAAGAACTTCCTGGTGCTAAACAACAATTTATTTCTAAAATTGCGTCCCCACTGTCACCAACCTGGAGAAGCCACTACAAATGGGCATTCCTGGTCAGAGAATAACCCACATGGACTTACTTCAATTAAGTATGTGAAATTTTTTTATTCTGTCTGTTCTCGTTATTACATGCGTATTTGGTGGTTCGCGTACATACAAATTGATTGTAGAGAATGTTTTCTACACTATTGGCGGTGGATCCCGTTTATCGGAAATTGCATACTGTCTAAAAACGAATTCAGTATCCATTTGTGATTGTGATAACTGTTTTGAATTTTCTGGGGGGAAATAGTCAGTGAGCTATGCATAGCATATCTGTAAGCACGTGCTTAGCATTTATCATATCATCCTTAACTAAGTCATCCATGAGTTGTTGAACGCACTGGAATGAATCAAACTTCTTTTTTCCAATTGAAGTCGATCAGAAATCTAGTTTCCTTATAAATCCGTTAATTTTGTCCGTGGCTGTTATTGTAATAATATACATATATGACGGTCTTACAACCCAAAGCCAAGGGGAATTGGAAAAACTATTCCTGTTGCTCATCTTGAAGCTGCATCAAAAATTCTGCTTGAAACTAAAAAACTTTTCTCAAGACGTTACCCCTCGAAAGTCATCTTACTTCCTTGTGGTAATGAATATTTGCGTATAAAGAACCCATGTCTTCACAAATTTCTCGAATAATACGAGTCTACAATGCTCTTCCCTTGATGGAATGTACCACTCCAAAGATTGCGATGCAAGAGCTTCTCGATGTAAAAACAGTGTAACCATACAGCATTTGGCATTATGTCCTTTAATCTGACAATAAGACCAGATCGACGTCTTGTCATAGTCTTGACACTATCGGTGCATATAGCAGCGCATTTTGCCCAGTTAATCTCGTACTTATTAGTATTTTGCATAAAAGAGTCTAATAAACATTTCCGATATAAAATAAAATAACTTCTGTAATACTATGTCCAATATTGTATCTTACAAATGCTATAAATTGGGCACAGTTGGAAATAATAAAATGTATTCGTCCATCTTCAATGAGAAGTACGCGCACTTCTTAATATGTTCAACAACTTGCGTTCAAATATCTTCTGCCATGTCATTAATTTTTCTTGTGATAGTATTATTAGAGAGGGGTATTACTTTCAGTTTGACAGCCTCTTCTTCACCAACCGTTATGTGCACCATTTCAACAGCTGCTGGTAAAATCTGTGTTCGCAGTATTATTAGAAAGGGGTGTTGCTTCTAGCTTGTCAGCCTCTTTTTTACCAACCATTATTTGCACAACAGCTGCTTGTGAAAATTAATTTTTCAGCAATTCTGTGCTTTACTGCTTTTTGCAATGCGAAATACAATTCGATAACTTGATAGTGCTGCTTTTTTATTAGTAGTGGTTGTTGATGTAAAAGTGGCTTGCTCCTTGTGGAGGGAGTTTAGCTTTCATAAAACCATACTTAACATATTCATCACTGTGCAATCTAGTTTGCTTTATATTCTTCTTACTGCTAGACGCGGAACGTTTTAATGACAGTTTTAAAAATGTATCCATCTTTAGCAAAACGAGTATAGGTTGTACTTAACGTTAAATACTTGTTATTGATTTATTACACTCAACACACAGTCAGCAGTACACCATACCGTTTTGAAATGATAACTAATCTCATCGCGGTCCGCTACTTATATAAAGCAAAATGGATTTTCCAGATTATTCCAGTACCGGAAATACAGAGAACAAAAAAATAAATTACGCTACTTGGTAATAGTTGACCGTTTAGCCGCTGATTCTGAATTAAGCTCAGTACTACAAGAAAAGTGTCGTGAAAAAAATTTTGGCTGAAAAGGGGTCGTGCTTTAAAAAGTTTGGGAACCACTGTGCTAGCCCATTTCACCGCGCACTCTTTTATTTCCTTGTTTTCTGCGAAGTTCTAATCTACGTTTTCTGGTTTTACAATATGTACGTATATTTTCCGGGAGTGCTTAGAGACACAGCTTGCACGACTCCATGTTGGTTCCCTAAGTTGTTACGGGCAGTTACGCAGCATCACATGTGCCGTGATATAATAGTCCAACGGCAAAAGTAACTCTTTTTCCACCTATCAAAATTGGCTCTCAAAGAATACAAAATTCAGAGGAGTTTAAAAAATCCAATGGCGTATATTACTCATGTCCCCAGGTAATGGAAATGTCTTATCTTAAAGATTAACCTTATGTGGTGTACGTATTACTGGCCTGGTAGACAATGAGTTGGGGCTTGCATATATTCATTTCTTTCAAATCAGAAATTTTTTAATAAAGACCAGCCTTAATATAATTAAATATTTCAATTATTCTAATCCCTTAAAATTAGATAAAGATTTGAATTTGTTACGCCTACCACCAAAACCATTAAATGCAGTAAAAACTGTAGTAGATCTCGCTCCTATTTCAGATTCGTTGAGCCATGAAAGTAGCTAATGAATTAAAATTAGCACCGGTTCTCCAGAAAATCGAGTGAGAAGGAAAAAATGTTAATGAGAATTGCGAGAGGAAAGGTTTCTTTTGGTGCACCGCGCAATTTTAGGATCACCTTTTTAGTTCCAGACAGCATTGTGGGTGTTTTATTAAAAATTTAACCATTCAAATTGTAGGGAAATTTGTAAATAAATAACAGCAATTTGCTGAACAGACTTTTGTATTTTAAAACAGGTTAAGGAATCGCTAAAAGTTTCGAAACAGTTTTATAAAAAATGTTTTTAAATATCACTACAGAATAAAATGTTTCAGTCAGCGGAAATACGAGCATTTTTCTGCTTTCCAATTGTTAAATTGTTTGGGAATTGTTGAACTACCACTAGTAAATGGTCATGAAGTTCCTTTTAAATGAATAATACAAAAAATAATACTATTTCTAATAGAGTTGTTCCTCAGATTTTCTATACTAGGAATGCCTTTCAAAGCGTGCCGATAAATTTAGCATTCTGACTTATTAAACAGTTGGCAAAAATAAACGCTAATATAGATGTACCGTAAACAATTTCCTGAATACTAAATTTTCACAGATGAGGAAATGCAAGGAAAATTAGAGAAATTCAAATAAACGACGAAGCCCTTCCTGTTAGTTACTAAGCTAATTCATAAATATTCAACAGTAGTTCCATCGGAATAGTTATTTAAATTTGTATTAAACTGTAATCTGACACAGCTTTCATATGAGCATCTATGAAACAGTTGCTTTGGTTTTATACTACTAATTGTTGTCAATGTGAGATACTTCACTGTAAAAATTATTAGAGGGATAATCTTAATTGTATGCAAAAATATATTCTGTTAGAATTGTAACTTACATGTAAAAAGTCTTCATTCGTGGTTTCTTTCTAATTTTGGAGGAATACAGAACCTTGTAGCCCGCAGCAACAGGATTAACAAAGTATTCTAAAACAACTTACGTCAGTTTGGCACAGAAACACGTACGAAGAACTTCCCAAATCTTGTGAGACCGAAAAATTCACAAAGATGAAACATTTAATCTACATGCGAAATTTTTTATGTTGAAGAACATAGATAATGTGAAGTTTCAGGCTTCCACGGATTGCGTCTAATAAAGTCATCTCTTCGGCCTTAAACCGTGTCGTCGTAGAATTTCGTGGTGCTGACGTTTCGCTAACCGTTGCAGGTAGCTTTACGCTTTGATAAAGCTACCTGCAAAAGTTAGCGAAACGTCATCACCTGTCAATCCTACGACAACGCGGTCTGCGCCCGAAGAGACGACTTCAAATATCGTACAATATATGTAATACATGTAAATTACGTAGTGGATTACGAATGTTTTGAAAATTGTTATAATAAAATAAAACGAATTCGACGCAACAGGTAGAAATTGACAAATAAAAACCTTCGTTGCCGCCGTATATGAAACCAGCTGAATTTGCAGACTATACACCACATTTTTTGAGCGTGTTTCTTCTATTTTTATCAGTTATCAATAAGTTGTATGGAGATATATACGACAAGTACTTAACAGAACTGAATATCATGAAGGAAATTTTTAACAAAAAGATATAAATAAATACGCGTGAGTGCAGGCAACTCGCAAATTAAAGTCGATTATTGATTACGTTATTCAAAGACAAAATTCTAAAGTCTCTGAGAGGCGCGGAATGTGGCAACGATCACATATTACTTACAGCCAAAGTATTTTTAAAATTCAGGAAATATTCCAACGAAGTACATGTAAATCCATAACGAGTGACACAGAAAAAATACCAACTAGAATTACTAAAAGATTACTCAATTCGAGACCTGTACAGAAGGAGATTATCCATGAAGCTTACAGAAGAAACCATGGGAAGTTCAGAAGAATGTTACAATCAAATGAAAAAGGGAATTCACGACGCGGCTATAGAAGCGTTAGGAGAGTCAGGAATCAGGAGGAAAATGGAAGACTGATAGAACACTGACATAGGAAAATTAGTAGCTGAGAAAAGAAGGTACTACCACAAGTGGTTAATGACTCAAGATCCGGACGATAGAAAACAGTATGCCAGAACAAACACAAAGGTAAAAACGAAAATGATTAAAGACAAGACCGAGACCTGGATTGAAAGATGTAAAGAAATCGAGAATTACATAGGTGGCAGTAGAACGAAGGAAGCCTGTAAAACAATTAGGAACTTGAAACAAAATAGACAAGATAGAACTCAAATACAACTAATAAAAATTGAGCAGTGGCAACAACATTACAAGAAAAAGTTAAGTGAATATCGAAACGAGTACAGAGAAACAGAAGAAGCCCAAGGAAGGGGAGATGCTGAAAGAGAAGTGATAGCCAGAATCTCTAAAGGAGAAGTCATCGGCGCAATGAAGACCATGGAAGATCTGCAGGCCCAGGAGGCATTCCGATTGAGTTAGTGAAAAATGGCCCCGATTGCCTCGTAGAAGTATTGGTTAAAATATTTAATAAATGCCTGGTAGATGGTGAAATGGTACCACAGGAATGGAAAGAGGCATATATAGTACCAATTTACAAAAAAGGTAAAAAGGCGAAAAGAGAAATAACAATGATAGGGATATTAGCATACTATTCACAATCGGAAGGCTGTATGGAAAAGTCATCAAAGCAGTAATGGAAAAAGATATAGACATACGTGAAGAACAGAGCGCTTTTTCTGCAGAAGAATCTTGCATATACAATGTATTTGTTTTACGTTAGTTAACAGAAAAACGAAGAAGTATAGACAGGGAGATTCATATGGTCTTTGTTGATTTATAAAAGGCTTAGCATACAGTACCTCTGGTAAAATTATTCGAAGTATAGAAGAAGATGGTATACACAAAGAATATATTAGGACGGTCAGAGACATGTACAACGACGCAGAGAGTAAAGTGAAAATCGGAAATACTGTATTAGATAGCTTCAAGACCACAAATGGACTACGATAGGGTTGCTGTCTCTCTCCAACCTTGTTTAAAATTTACATAAATGAAACGCTAAAAGAATAGCAAACAAACTGCAGACCAATGGGACTACTAGTAAATGACGAGATCCTACATACGCTCCTATTTGCTGATGATCAAGTAGTTGTAGCTCAGGACAACGAAGTATCCAGTACATGTTACGAAAATTAACGGAAACCTATGGAAAATAAGGTTTACAAATAAATTTAAAAAAACCAAATATATAATTATAGGAAGACAAGAGCATGATCTGGATATCGATGGAAAAACCATACACATATGTGGAGAGTATAAATATGTTGGGATAATCATATGAGAAGAAAGAAACTACCAAAAAGAAATAGCTAGCAGGATAATCTAAGCTAAACAGATTATACAAAAACTGAATGCGCTGCTTTAGCCCAAGGATCTACTCAAAGAAACAAAAAAACGATTATACAGTACCATGGTAAAGAGCATCCTAACATGTGGCTCAGAAACATAGGTTACCACTAAAATATACAAAGATAGACTCCTAGTAACAGAAATGGACTTTTTGAGACGATGCTGTGCCATAAGTAGATTGCAAGATATCAAAAATGACGAAATACGAAGGCGTACGACAATGGAAGAAACGGTGCTAGATGAAATAGAGAAGCAAAGACTAGTATGGTGCGGACACATGAGGCGGATGCAAGATCATAGATGGCCGCAACGAATATGGAGTTGGAACCCGCCAAGAAAATGAGACGAAAGGTGAGAGAGCCATGTATAAAAGGCAATTTGAAGAGGACCTATGGAAAGATAATGATCTATGGCATTTATGTTGCGAGACACGGCCCCAATAGAAGATTTAAAATAGAAAAATTGATTTCTTGAATGAAATATCCTGTATACCTGAATATTTTTGCATCTCACTATAAAGCAACTAAAAGAATAAAACGCCAAAACTAACCAATTCCTCCTTTAAAAGAAGCTAAAGGTTCATGGGTACGCTCCGAAATAGAGAAATCCAATCACTTTGCTCAACATTTACTAACTGTTTTCCTACCAATGGAATCACAAATAGCCATCGAAGAAGAAGAAATAGAACACTCCTTAGAAATACCACACCAACCCACTATGTCTATGGAATTATTCACAGTCAGGGAAATCAAATATCCAATCAAATAGAAAACTCCAGGTTATGATTTCATTATGGAAAAAGTTAGTTGACGAACTGCCTCGAAAGAGATAAGGAATGCTACACAATACTGTACTGAAACTAGAAACTAGAACCCAGCACGATGGAAGGTAGCGTAGGTAATACTAATTCCCAAACCTGACAAACTCTCAAATGAAGTTAACTCCAACAGGTTAGTCTTCATTCTGTATTAGGTAAATTATTGGAAAAATTGCTGGCCAGAAGATTAATGCTTCTTAGAGAAAAACGACATTATTCCAGACCATCAATTTCGTGAAAACAATTCCACTACTCAGCGGGTTCACAGAGTCGTAGATATTGTTAATCAGGCTTTTGAAGGAAAACAATACTGCACCGCTGCCTTTCTCGACGATAGTTAAGCATTTGATAAGGTGTGGTCTGTAGTGTAAAATGAAAAAATCTCTACCACATCCCTTCTACGTGATACTTAAATCCTATCTGGAGAAAACACACTTCCAAGTAAAATTTATACAACAACAAACTACGCGTCATCCAATTAAATAGGGTGTACCTCAGGGCAGCGTCCTCGGACCAATTTTGTATCTAATTACACAGCGGATATACCCGTAAATCACTACTCCCTTACTGCCATTTTAACCAATAACAAAGTCTTCATGGCGCAGCATAAATACCCACAGTGATAGGCGCAAATCTCCTTCGTCAGAGTTTATACCAAACAGTGCTATGGACGACCTTACTTAGAAGCCCCACATTTGGAAGAAACGCAAACACCTTGGACTAAAGTTTAGTAAGCACTAGTATCTACTCAGCAGAAAATCAATCTAAACTCTCCCTATACAATAAGCTTCTCCTCTACAGGAAGTCGCCTACTCCAACATACATACAATGAAAAGGTTCCAATCCAAAGTGCTACGTGCAATGTGCGATGCTCCTTACTTTGTGAGACATACAGACATCTTATGTATTATGTATATATTCATTATTTTTCTTCTTCTGCGGATGCTATCGATATTAGGGACCACTTCACCATATCTTCCTATAGTTTACGGCTATATTAAAAACCCCTGAACTCCCAAGCCGGTCCCATTTCTACTATTCTACATCATGATAAGTTGCAACATTCGGTATTTGACTCCGCGCATTATATGTCCGAAATATTTTTCTTTACGTTGCTGTATACTTTCATATAACTCTCGCTGGTCTCAAGACCTCGTCGTTGGTAATTGTTGGCGTCCAAAGAAAACGTTCATCCACATTTCAAATGCCTCCAGCTTGTTAATCCTTACGATATGCAAATTAAGTTTGGCGTAGATCACATACATGAATGTCGAATATTTGGTGATAACTGTTACCAATTTGGTATGACACCTTGTTCAAACAATTTCACTTCTACAGGAAGAATTCTAATTCTAAACAAATAAAAATATACAGGGTATTGCGTTAAGAAGATCATATTCATTTTCTGCAAAACTGAAAGCAATCCAAAAATGTTAATACTATCAAATAATCGAGTTTTATCCATAAATGATCCATACAAAATTATATTTGTATATTTTAATAAATAAAGGAAAATAGAGGATGAACCATGATTGGCTTGCATCCGGTATGCCGTATAAATAATCTTCGACAATGCAGCGATTAAAGTTCTACTAAAACTAATTCC
Source organism: Limonius californicus (assembly GCA_014611495.1). Taxonomy (NCBI): domain Eukaryota; kingdom Metazoa; phylum Arthropoda; class Insecta; order Coleoptera; family Elateridae; genus Limonius; species Limonius californicus. The sequence goes on from JABXWE010001119.1 coordinate 63,718, forward strand.
CATTTCATAAAATTTGATTTACCTTTGAAATATTAAACTTAATTTTACAGTTCGCAGGTTTTGTAATAAAACCTGAATTTTATTTTTAAGCGAAGAGAAATTCTCACAAAGCGATAGTACATTTGCAGAATATTCTAATGCCACTTCATAATCTGAATTCTGTTACAGTAACAATTCTACTATTCTACTTGCTTTGATTTTAAAAATTAACGAAAAATGTTCTCCACAATCTCTAAACAATATTTTACGACCTGGGAGGAAATCAGAAATTGAAAAGGGCGTTTACAACAGCAAAACTCAAGCGGCAGTTTGTGTCAGTTCTATATTTCAAGCATTTATTTTCTCATTTATCTAAATTTCAACGGAGAATTCAACGCATATTTTACCTTTACAGAAACTCAGCATGCCAGACTAGCTAAAAGCGTACATTTCTCTTTGCTGTACTTTAGACTGTAATATTTGTCTTCTACGTAGAACTGCAACAGACTTTAAAAACTAAAATCCCGAAAGAAAGTCCCTTGCGGAGTCTCTAAAACTTCACTCTTTCACGGTGTAGCACGTTCATCGCAACTTTTTAAGAAGAGAACTTAATTGATCGTTAAAGACGTAATTTCCTAAATTTACGGAACTTTACCATTTATACTTAAAACAAAATATTCTGTAAAGCTTTGAATAATTTTTGTTGTGAGAGTACTTTAAACTGAACTGCCTTACAATTCACGTGATCTACACATCCTTACAATTGCGCGATACAAGTGTATCGAGTATTAATACCAGGTTTGTATCGATATGTCACAAGTATCATAGCATAAAAGATTTTGAAATATCGAATGTACCGAGATAGCAGAAGTATCGAGATATCGAAAGTATGGCGATACCAAAAATGTGGAGATATCAGAAGTATCAAAAGATCGAAAGTATCAACGTATCGAAAGTATCGAGATATCAAATAAATCGAAATAATGAAAGTATCGACATATCGAATGCATCGAGATATCAAAAATTTCGAGATATCTAAAGTGCGGAGATACCAAAGTATGGAGATATCAGAAGTTTGTAGATACCAAAAGTATGGAAATATCAACAGTATCGAGATTTCGAAAGTATCAAAATATCAAAAGTATCGAAGTATCAAAGTATCGAATATATTTAAATATCGAAAGTATCAAGGCATGAATAGTACTAAAATATGGAAATAATCAAAGTACTGGCGTGTTGCAGAGGTCAAAATACAAAACAAGTATAAAGGTAGTAAAGTATATATCTTAGAAGTATGTACGTCACATACATTTTGGAATCAATATACCAATAGTATCTAAATTATTCGATGTTTATAATATAGAAAATTATATATATACGAATATCTATCACCTGTTTTTACAAACTGTGTCCGTATTAATAAGATAAGGGTTCTTTTTAAATTACTACGCAAAACTGAAAAACTGATGATAAACCCATATATAACAGAGTTACTTTAGTTGCCATTTAACTTGATCATTTTACTTAAACCACAAGATAACATATATTTCTTATTTTCAGACACTTCGATACGTTAAAACTTTGATCCTTTAGATACTTCGATAGTTTCCTTCTAATAAACATTTCACTTAATACATACAATTTTAACCAACGAAACAGATACTTCTCAATTCCAAGCAAGAGGTGTTGATACTTTGATACTCTTACGAGCCAATCGAGCTTTCTCGACGATTCGTAACCAGCTTGATGGAAAAGGGCCTACAGCCTAGCTCAGAGGAGTAGGGGAAGTTCGTGCAAATCGCTTATGGGAGAAAATCTTTAGTTGTGTACAGGGTGAGTCAAAATAAGTGGGCGCCACCTTCCAAATCCAGCTGATTGTAGGTCCTCGTGGAAGGCCGAGAAGCCAGCAGCTTACGGGAACGGAACCCACCGTGATGGGGCCTCCTCCCATATATCTAAAGCTTGCAAAATTCCCACACCAACAAGCACAAAAGACACAATAAGAGACAGTAAACTTTAAAACACATATAATCAAACCATTAAAATATGACCATACAGTGAAATGACAAGTTATAACGCAAAAAGTTTGAATTACATGGTTAAAATTCTTGAACGTTCAGAGAAACTCGCCGCCGTTGACGCACAATATTTATATTATAATGAATCTGTGTGGCCAATGGCGTAGAGCTTACAGGAAAAATACAATATTAATGTCTTTTACAAACAATAAATAAATGGCGATTGAAGATCGCTTTTAGTTTGCATAAAAAAAAGTTCAATATCGCGAAATTCTGCAAGTTGACGCGAGCAAAAAAAAGGCTCGCCTGTCTCAACACAAAACTGAAAGTTTTTACCTTGAATTCCGGTGGGTGGCTTAAAGCGAGGCAGGCACAATACCGGGAGAGTAATTTCCAAAAAGCAGGCTCCGACGGGAAAGGCGCGTTCTTCCCCGTCCGGAAAAAACGCAGAAAGCCTCAGGAAACCAGGGGGGGGGACGAAGCGTGGGCCGATACGCTCCTGGGGAAGCAGATTATTCCCAACAATCACCTTCACGGGTTCCAACGCTTTTTATCCGATTAAATCGAGAAGAGAAACAATCACACTTGATTGTTCTGTACTTAGGCTACACTGTTAACACTGATGTAGATCCGACTTAACTTTGTCGAAAAGATACTAATTGCCTAAAGTAATATTCGGTACGGTATTTGGTTTACAAGGTGCCGCGAAAAAAACCCGCTTTACATGAAGATGCGTCTCAAACCCAAGCTCGCTGCCCACTCGATATATTTACGGCCCTTCCCTTCAGATGTAATTTTGGGAAGACACCGGAGTCACGAAAGGTAGAAGATTCACTGACTTAAAAATGCAACGAGATTTGCACTCTTCCAAAAGATATTGCACCATATTACGAAATATTACGCAAAAATTCTAGAATAAGGGGACACGTGAATTCTGGGAACAGTCCGCTTCCGAGGTCAAGCGCGGAAAAAAAACAAGAGTCTGCAATTTTGACACAAAGGAAACTATTAACACATCTCAAACTTCGAAAGACACAACAAAATACCGAAATGGTAAGCCAAAATAAGACTGCAATTAAAATAACGCTATTAATTCTGACGAAGCGGCAAACAAATTAAGAAATCGATTCCTATAGAGCGGCACATTTTAAAATGAACGTAACAATACTTTCCAAACCTTAACACTTTTAATACTTTAAAACTCTTCGATACTTTCTCTGTCTTCCTAATAAACATTTTACATATAATGTAAACCAACAAAACAACAGATATTTCTCAATTCTAAGCAAGAAGTGTTGATACTTCGATACTTTCGAATCTTTGAGACTTTCGATACTTCAAAATCCTTAGATACTGTCTTTTTCTTTCTAATAAATATTTCATGTGATACATATAATTTGAACCAACAAAATGAGAAATATTTCTCAATTCCAAGCAAGAGGTGTTGATACTTTGATATTTTCCAATCTTTGACACTTTCGATACTTTAAAAACCTACGATAATTTCTTTACCTTTCTAATAAATATTTCACGTGATACATCAAGCAAGAGGTGTTGACACTTCAATACTTTCGAAACTTTCATTACTTTAAAAACCGTCGATGCTTTATTTTTCTTTCTAATAAATATTTCACGGCACACATGTAATATGAACTAACTAAATAGCAGATATTTCTAATTTCCAAGCAAGCGGTGTTTCGATACTTTGATACTTCAATACTTCGATGCTTTCTATCCTTTAAAATCGTTGGATACTTTCTTCTTCTTTGTAATAAATATTTCACACATAATCTTAAGCAACCAATAATAGATATTTCTCAATTTCAAACAAGATGTGTTGATACTTCAATACTTTCGAAACTTTATTACTTTCGGTACTTTAAAAACCTTTGATACCTTCTTTTTCCTTCTAATACATATTTCACGTGATACATGCTTCCATATTTCAGCACTTTCAATACTTTGATATTTTCGATACTTCAAAAACATTCAATAATTTTAATATCTTGTATACTATACTAAGGGGACTCTTTTATTTTATAAACCACTGTGGTTTTATGTCGAATAATATAAAACCATTACTTTTCAAATTCTATATTTGAAATTGATCTCTACTCTACCAACAAGTGATTATGAAAGATCCTATAGCAAAAAAATAAATGGAACATGTACAGACCTCGTGGATTTACAAAGAGCTTGAGGGTATCGCAAATTTAAAACAACATTTCATGAAAAAGCAATAGAAATCCTGTCGTAAAATATAAAGGGACATCTTTCTATATATTGGCAATTCGCATGAAATTTTGCATATTGTTTTACGCCAACATACCGAAATGTCGGATTTATTACCTTGCCGTTAAATGATTAGCTGAGACCAAATATTTCAACTGAAATCTATTCTACCTGGAAAAAATAAACTTTGAAATTGTGACACTCTTCGCTTTTGCGTACTCCAGCTAAAACAAGTTTTATTATACAAAACTTCCTTTGAAATTACGAATGCCCAAGCGCAACTGAGTAAATAAGATGCGATATCAAAGTTAATATACAACATATTCAAACAATTTTACTACTTACAAGTTTTTCAATAATCTCTGTAAGAAGAAGGAACAAAGGAAAAGCATCTTAAAACTAGCGGCTGTAAAAAAATTGTTAATGGAATATAATATGTTTGGCGGATAACAAGGAAGTCGCTGTCAGCATAGTCATCTGTCGTTGAATTTATCGATAACTTTATAAATAAAATATTTTTTTATTAGGCTCAACAGTTCGCTAACCGTTTTTTTATTATTAACATTAAACCAGCACAAGCGCCATTTTTTCACCACCACGGAAAAGCTATTACATGCCCCATTTATCTTCAGATTTCAATCTCGACGACACGTGAAAGACAATCAACTTATTATTTGAAAACATTTAGTCATTTTTGGCCTGAAATTGTCCCACAAATATTGCACGCTTTTTTTTAAAACAACATTATGAACCACGTTATTTGTTAAGCACGCTATCTTGCTAAAAACTGTTGTTGGGGAAGGTTCAGGACTTCAAAACAATACAAAAAGTTTGATAAACATGGGTTCGAAGTGTTTGGTTACGGAGCCACTTTTTTGCGGATAACTTTTATGCTAGATCTAGGCTGATATTTATACTTAAGCTAATTTCAGCAGATACGCCATGCGCTTTAAATTTTTTAGTGAATAGTTTTCTCTAGACAAAAGTGGTTAGAAAGAACGCTATCAATTTTCAAAGGAACTGAATATTTTTTTCTGAAACGTCCAATTGCCGTTTAAGATAGATGTCCCAAATTCAGACATCTTTACGAATTCATGTTACATGTTCTACAACAGAATTTATAATTGTTGAGCGACGTTGTACAGGTTACATTTTCTTAAATTAATATTTGTTTTTGAATTATCTGACCATTGATTTAGCATAAACATTTCTTACAATTAAGTAATGTTATATTTTTTACAACCTATGCAATTTCACCTACTTCCAACTGCAAGAGTACAATTTGTTCCGAAATCCGACATCTTAGCAATCCTAATTCTGACTGTCACCATAAATCAGACATTTGGGGAACATTATTTCAGATTCATACGCGAATGCAAGCAGTGTATGGAAATGCATGTATTGCGTACTCAACTGTGAAGAAATGGTGCTGAAAATTTAAGAATGGAAAAAAGCGGACTATGGATGAACCGCGACCAGGTGCACGGTGTACTGCATTAACAGAAAACAATACGGCATGTGTGGAAGACCTTATTAGAGGAAATCATCGAATTTCAATTAGAGAAATTTCATAAATTGTTCGTGCGAGTGTAGTATCTGTCCATAGTATTGTTCGTAATCTGGATTACAGCAAAGTTTGTTCCAATGGATTCCTCGTCTCTTGTCTAATGAACAAAAATGCTTGCGAATGGGCTTATCTTTGCAACACCTCACCGACTATAGGCAAAATGGTGATGACTATCTTCTGTCAATAGTTGCTGATAACGAAACTTGGTGCCGTTACTACGAGCCATCCAGTAAGTTATCGTCGCTGCAGTGGAAACATTCAGGTTCACCACCACCGAAGAAGTTTAAAGCACAACCTTCTGTATGCAAGGTGATGATAACATGTTTTTCGACCATGAAGGACCCTTGTTGATGGAGTTTAAGAAACCTGGAGTAAATGTCAATGCAAAGCTGTACAATGAAACTTTGAACAAGCTTCATCAAGCAATAACATTTACGCGTGGGGTCATTTTGCTGCACGACAATGCTAAGCATCATCTTGCTAATGTGGTAAAAAAAATCTTCAACGAAAGAAATTGAGGGTTTTAGAGCATCCACCCTATAGCCCGGATTTATCGCCTTGAGATTGCCGTATTTATGGACCGCTGAAAAAGGCGTTAAAAGGTCGGCATTTTGAGTCTGACGCAGAAGTACAGATAGCTGTGAAAGACTTCTTCAATCAGCAGCCAACAAGAATTCTATGAGCAGGGTATACGTCTATTAGTAAAACAATAGGATAGGTGTCTTAACTGTGACGGTAATTATTTGTAATTAAATTGTTGAATACACTTTTTATAAAGCAAAGATGGATTTCAATTGAACACATCTCGCATTTACTTCTACAGGGTGCTTGATCTGTTCAACAATTAATGATAGTCATACCAACCCACACAACCAAAGTTAACCTTGACTGTCCACAATGTGATCATTTCTTAACCTGAAAAGATGACCTATCTGAGGTAACTTAAAAGCGTACTCTGTGCATCCTGAGTGGTTACCAAAACTACAGTATCCGTTACGTTCAACTTAAAGTTGAGAAATAGTTATTCTAAATAGTTATAGAAACCAAAAGGGTTGACTTTTGACTAACTTTCATGTGCACATTATAGCTGCATATCTTTAAAACGACATATAGTGGTTAGTTCTCGGTTACATGCTCTCTAAGAGGTTTTGAAAGTTAACAAACAGATACTTGTAAATCCCTGTTACAAGATAACCATAGTAAGTTGATAATAGTTGCACATACTGTTGTGGATAACTATGTTGGATTTATAAATACTCGTCATTTTAGCTACTGACCGAATATCTTATTCTCCTGTAATTAGTAAGAAAATTATTTAGAACTTGATCCGAAATATAATGTAATTATTGTTTATTTACGAGTTACATTACTACATCTTAATTCAAACCGCAATAGCATTATTTGGATAGCTTGCCTTACAGATACACTTAAAGGGTATTTTTGACAGAATGAGCACCTAACTTTTAGTTATGTTTCTTAGTTCACTTATTTACCGTCAATATGGTTATCTTCAAAGATAACCTTCTTGAGATCGTATAACAGTTAACCACAGAGCATAACTTTTGGGTATGTTGGGGAGATGCCCAAAAATCGACTTTCAAGGTTAACTTTTGCATATATCAAGAAGGTGTCCAAAAGATGACTTTCAAGGTTAGCTTTTGAAAATCTTTTAGTTTCTGTCATAACCTCTACCTCTTTTTCAATATAGCTATTACACTGGTTACTTCTTCTTCGGGTAAGCTACCATCGTTTTTGTCATTATCTTCAAATTCAACTAAATTTTCCCAATCATCTTCTAAGCCCTCTTCTATATCTATTATAATATTTGGAATTATTTCCTTACTCTGAGCTTATCCCGATATTTGCTACATTTTGCACCAAAATTCGTACAAACTCTTATCCTCAATTCTAATTGTCCAGGCTGCACCCATCAGTATATAACATTTATTACGAAGTTCTGGTCCAACATAAGATTCAAGGTACTGCAAATGCTTTACTATTTTAGGATCTACTGTTTCTTTCTTATCGCTTAAGTTATTGTTGTCTTCAGAAAGCAGGTTATCTACTGTTGTAGTCAGTGTTATCTACATCAAAAAGAAAAAAAAACCGCATACTTCCGAAGAATATTTAAATACATTTTCCATGTTTGAAATTGATGGTCTTTCCCTAAATCTGTATAGTTCATTTTCTTTTAAAATTTTTAAGTTTTTTCTTCCATTTCATTTTTAAAGATTTAAACAACCCATCGTCCAGGGGCTGTAAAATGTAGGAAGGATTTGGTGGTAAACTAATTATGACTATTTGTCTTTCTCTGCAAAATTCTGTTCAAGGTAAGGTAACGTGTAATTTATAGCCGTCTAAGTACAATATTATTGGAACCTGGATATTTTCGGATAAAAGCCACGGTTAAAAATATTTGTTACGTTCTCAAAAAAAGATTAGATCATTCATCCGCTAATTGACTTGCCAATCCCCCAACCTTTAGGCGCAGTTTAAATTTTAACAACGGCATTTTGAAGCTAAAGGTGAAATATAAATATTTGTTCAACGTATAATTTTTCTAGGAAATATAGTTTGATTATCTAATTTCAAGTAAAAGGGTTGAACTGTGAACCGATCTTTTAAGAGGCAGCCGATGCCCATTATTTTGCGGTTTTCAGAACAAATGACGTCTTGGAGTAGCTTATTTGTTTGAAAATATTCGCAAACAAAACGTGGGATGTGGCCCACAGGTACGGCTAGTATTACATAACCTACTCAAACGTAGTCACTGCTATTCACAGTTATGTTGGCGATAAGACACCAAGACTTCATATCACTCTAAGACGACGGTTACTGCTAGCTCCCTGGCACTACGCTAATATTTAATTTTGTTCACTATCACCTGTTGACATATGATCTTGAGGAAGTGGACGCTTTACAGACACAAACTTCTCTACAGAGCAACGGACAGTGTCTGGATAAGGGTGACTATTTCTAAAGATGAGTTATTGGCCTTCTGTATCAACTTGGAACGCCTAGTTAGTATACGCCACTGTGCATTAGTAGCTATTCTCAGTATTTTATTTTGTTTATCTTTTTTTTCCTATCCCACCCAGCTGATGGTTCAGCACATTTTGTATGTACACGGGTGTAACGTGTCCCACCCTTGAAAAGCCCAATGCCCCAACTATAACTAAGACACCACAAACACCCTGAGAAAGTGCATTGCTCAGGAATCGAACCTAAGTGACTTTGGTATAATAACTCGGAAGAGAAGTCCCTCGGCCACTACTCTACCGCGGTTTTATTTTGCAATACCTGGATTTTGTTGGAAACTCTACTAAATATCAACATTTTCAAATCCAAGAACGTTGATAAATACAAAAACATAATATTATAAGAGGAGTAAAGAACGTTAAGTACTTAATAATAAAATATAAGTTAACTGATATTTGTGCCATAGTAACACTACACGAAATATAAATTGTTTTACTTTAATTAATTTACAAACATTAACACGATGCCCCTGATTTTCCTGTCGCAAGCAGTATAAACCGTGAAACAAAAATCAGTTACGGTTCACTATTATTTTTGTGATAGGACAAACATTAGTAGCATCTGGGCGCATTCAATACAAAACCGCTTGGAATGTTATACCTAATTTCCAAATACTACCGTTGACTATAAACAATTCGAAGAAACCTTGGTTCGGTAGATTTAGCAGAACATGTTTCATGAAACAGAAAACCAAGTAGAGTAGTTAAATAAATAATAGAAAATGCTTCTTTTTCAGCATGTTTTATTATGAATTATATCATTTTATAAACGTGACATATTGTGGTTAATATTATACGCGTCAATGTATTATCTACAATAACGTTGAGCTTCCATGATTAAGTTGTTTTTCCGAATTCTGACCATAGAGTATGGTTATGCACTGATGATGGGCATATCTTGAATGTTATCATTTAAAATATTCATTTATGCATGCATCTACGAGATGCGAGTAATTCATTCGAATGATGAAACTTCTCTAATACGTACGTGTAGTGGCGCGCGCATCTCCAATGAAACAATTCGAAATAAGCAGTTATACAGCACCACCAAGATGCTAACAATTCAGTCGAATGATAAAAACTTCTCGAATACGTTCCTAGCGACGCGCGCATCTCGAATGAAATAAATCCAAATATTCGATTACGCATATATCTCGAGACATCGCGAGATGGGAGTAATTCATTCGAACGATCAAAACTTCTCGAACTACATTCGTTTAGCGACGCGCGCATCTCGAATGAATTAATTCGAAATATTCGTATACGCACGCACCTCCGGAATGCGAGTAATTCATTCGAATGATGAAACTTCTCGAATACGTTCGTTTAGCGGCGCGCGCATCTCGAATGAAATAATTCGAAATATTCGGTCATACAGCATCACCGAGATGCTAATAATTCATCCGAATTGTAGCAACTTCCCGAATAAATTCGTAGCGACGCGCGCATCTCGAATGAAATAATTCCCAATACTCGAGTTTGCATATATCTCGAGATATTTTAAGATGGGGGTAATTCATTTGGATGATAAAAACTTCTCGAACTACATTCGTTTAGAGACGCGCGTATCTCGAATGAAATAATTCGAAATATTCGTTTATGCATGCATCTCCGAGATACGAGTAATTCATTCGAATCATAAAAACTTCTCGAATACGTTCGTTTAGTAGCGCGCACATCTCGAATGAAACAATTCGAAATATTTGGTTATCATCACCGAATTGCTGATAATTCATTCGAATGATAAGAACTTCTCGGATTACTTTCATTTCGTCGTTCGGCTGGTAATCGAAATATCGTTTGTGTCGGTATATAAATGGAGTAGTATTCGAATGAATGTGTAATTCTGGAGGATATTAAAAAGTAAAATAATTAGAAATATCATTAATATTTAATAGCTTATAACACGTAAAACCATAAAATGGCATTTACAATCAAGTTAATCTTGCAATGTAATCAAATTTAAACAAATACAGAACAGAATCCAGTCGAAAACCAAAAAAACAATTCCAGATAAGAGCGGGAGTGCCCGGGAGTCATCATTCGAAAGACAGGATGCAGGACATATCTCGCATTGCCGAAATGCGCACGCATTTTGGATTCGAATGAATATGCCGATTATTAAAATTCTAACTAATCATTCGAATATGCCCATCACTAAGATCTTCCTCATTTACGTTCCATCTCATCTTTGTTGTTCGGTAAAGATGTGCTAAAAGCACGCTCGTAAAAAATTTACACATTAAAAATAAAAACGTAAAAATAGATTAGAGTTATTTTCCCCATTCTATTCAGACTAGCACCAAAATGCAATTTAAATAAAACGAATAATAAATGGTATTTATTCAAAGTAATCTGTATTTACTTGTATACACTTATTGCAGCGTTTTAAAAGATTTCGGAAACAGTCGTCAAAGACGTCCGAAGAAACTGCTTTCAATAGGTCGGTTACATTTTTTTAATATCTTCTACGTCCTGAAATGATTTTTTGAGAAAAAAGATAATTCAGATGAATACGCTGCAAATTTTTTTTCATAGTTTAGTAGTTTTACGCATTATAATTTCGAAAAATATATTTATCAGCAGAAAGGGGCGAAATCCTCTACACTAAAGCAATTCTCTTCATTCGCCGCTAATTTTGGAATTTATGTCACAGTGATTTCCCTGAATTTATGATTTGTTATGAATCATACTTGGACGTTTTATGATCATCTATTGTGTGGTTTTGATGAATGGTTTGTAAAGACAACACTATCAATTTAGCCGGAATTTGGTGTGACGGCAGCTAACCTTAAATCCTCTTTTTAGTATTCATAGTTTTCCTTATTTACTTTTACGTCGACAGTAATTACAGCATTAACATATCTAGTTTAGCTATAAATGATATTTATGCATTACTTTGCTATATTCTGCATTTCAGGATATTATTGTTACGTTCAGTAGGTTTAAATGAAACTAAACCGAGCTTTATTTTCTGAGTCGTATTCATAAAGCGGTACTTTTAGTTTATCGCACTACCACAGTTCATTATTCACACTTTATTGCAAAATCATCTACATTCAGGAAATGTAGAAGGCAGGTGATATACACATCAAAGGTCGTGCACGTACCTATGTAGAAATCACATCGGATGTAGGATTCTCTTTGACTTTGTGTAAGTTATTATTGTAATGACTTCTGTAATATGAAACACCCGAAGTTTATCCTTAGTTATTGCAACGAACAGGATTACAAAGTTATATAATATATACCAACTGCATAAATATTCATATTTTAAAATGCATTATCACCTGCCCAAGAAGTAAAAATTCGCATGAAAATTATATTTCGCTTTCTATTTATAAAAATTATTTTAAAATCACCTTAATGAATATTTCATCGCTTAAATTCACTCCACGCTGAATAGTGAAGCTTGTATTCAGGAAATTAAAACCATTCGGCGTCTTAATACGGTCTGGGACGTTTTGGCGCGGCCGGTTTGACGAGGATCTGTTTGAGCGCACGAACGGTTCAGTATAGAACCGTTTGGACGCAAGCACAGTTTGGCGTAGGGACGGTTGCGCGCAGGAACTGTTGAGCGCAGGCGTGTTTGGGTGCAAACATACATTAAAGTCGTTTATTTTTAATAGTATTGTGCTTTTAATAAAATTTAAATGCACTTTACTCCATTCTCGAAAGAAAAATTTGTATTCAAGAAATTCAAACCATTCGGTGTCTCAATACGGTCTGGAACGTTTTGGAGCTGTCGGTTTGACGCAGACCTGTTTGGGCACACGAAAGGTTAAGCATAGAACCGTTTGGACGCAAGCACAGTTTGGCGTAGGGACGGTTGCGCGCAGGAACTTTTAGACGCCGGTACGTTTTAGTGGAAACATATGTTAAAGTCATTTATTTTATAAAAGTTTTGTGCTTTTAACAACATTTAAATACACTTTACTCCATCCTCGAAAGTAAATCTTGTGTTCAAGAAATTCAAACCATTCGGCGTCTTAGTACGGTCTGGGACGTTTTGACGCACGAACGGTTAAGCATAGAACCGTTTGGACGCAAGCACAGTTTCGCGCAGGGACGATTGCGCGCAGGGACTGTTGAGCGCAGGTGTGTTTGGGTTCAAATATATATTAAGGTCGTTTATTTTATAATAGTATTGTGCTTTTAATAAAATTTAAATGTACTTTACTCCATTCTCGAAAGAAAAATTTGTATTAAAGAAATTCAAACCATTCGGCGTCTCGATACGGTCTGGAACGTTTTGGCGCGGCCGGTTTGACGCAGACCTGTTTGGGCGCGCGAACGATTAAGCATAGAACCGTTTGTACGCAAGCACAGTTTGGCGTAGGGACGATTGCGCGCAGGAACTGTGGAGCGCAGGGGCGTTTGGGTGCAAACATATATTAAAGTGGTTTACTTTATAAATTTTTGTGTTTATAATAAAATTGCTAATTTAGCCACTTTTATTAATAAATACAATCGATGAAATAACTGATTTATTAAAAATTTCTTCACGGAACGTAGAAAATTCACTCTTAAATATTTCTTATACAACAATATTCTTGTATTTATGTCATTTAATCAGAAAATTACTATTGACCTATCTCAAAATATACCGTACGTCAGTGAAAATACCAACACCTTTGTACATATTATATAAATGTTAAATTTTCATTTATTTTTTTTTATATATTGATGGTATATTTCATTTATAAAAAAATCGCAATAATTAGATAATCGATTATAAAATGAATTCTAAGATTCGAAAACAAAAATCAGATTCTAAGAATCGATTCAACAACATTAAACTTTAATTGGTTTCTGAGAAGTAAAAGAAAAAGACAGACCGAGACTACGCCAAACCGTCCTTGCGCCCAAGCAGTTCTGCGCCTAACTGCGCCTGCGCCTAAACGGGTCAGCGCCCAAACCGGCTGCGCCAAGACGACCAACCCAAAACGTCCGGTTCCTCTTTTCATATGCATCTTTCACCACCTTAAAACCCCTACTAAAGAAAATCAAAAAAAAAGCACTATTTTGGCACTAAAAATAAAAAATTAAGTATTCCACTAAAAAACTAAGCAAAGGAATGTAACAAGATACAAATAACAGCATACAAAAAGCAGGGAATCCAAAAAATATATACTTAAAGTATTCAATAACAAAAAATCGATGTATCATTACAACAAAACATGTATAGGTGTATAGCTAGAATTTACGAGCGTAGCCCACAAGTTCATTTAGTTGCATTTATATGTAGAGGCCTTGATGGGGCAGTGCGAATACGCATTGTCAGTCGAGGTCACAGTGAAATGCGGTCCGATCGACGGCGTGGTCGAACCCCGGCTGAGGCGACCGCATTTCACTTAGTTAAGTTTAGGGTGCATGTTGCACGAATAACTAGTATGTAAGGGACGCCCGCACCCCCCTGCTGACACTCTAAATATCAGCTATAATTTATTTTACATACGTTGGCGTAAAATTGATCATTTCTTAGACGCATATTTTAAAAATTTCATTATAATAGCGCAGAAAATACTTCTGACTATATAGTATTCGAAATTATGCAATATAATGATAAAGTATCTATTTTTTGGGAATTCTTTGCATTTGCATTTTCATAAATTAAAAACCGCCCTACATATAATCGTTAAATCCACTAAACATAAACACCTTAAGAATTTATTTATAAGTTTAGAAATATTAAACCTTCCTTGACAACATATTTTTGGATTTAGTCAATGTTAAATTAAACTAAACATAAAGCGACCATGACATCGTGACACTCTTTGTGGAACTACAGTAAACATACCTCAGAGATGAGACGGCACAATTTTAAATTGCGAAATGTGAAGCAACTTCTTAAACCTGAAAGTAAATAATGTAACCACTACCGATGGGATGAACAAACTCTGGACTTCTGTTCTATCAATCTTAATTCGAAAGTGATAAATTAGCATTTGGGTAAGTTGGGTGTCCGTCCACTTGCTCACCACAGTTTGCTCACTACCGTTTGCTCACGTTGTTAATATATTATACTATTAGGTTATTACCAGATTAACTATCTGGGTGTATTGAAACAATTAAACAGAATATACACTGGCTACTATACGTATGATCTAATTTCCAGGAAGTCGTGGAACTATTACATAATAAAATACCATGTACTAATTTCACTGTGCTATGCAATTTTTGCATATTACGAATGTTCGTCACAATCCACCTAAATAAAGCTCAGAGTAAACTGTAAAAGTTTTAACGTCCTATACTTTAACTGGTGTCCGCTTACTTGCTCGCCACCGTTTGCTCGTCACTGTGTGCTCGCCACCGCTTGCTCGTCACTGTGTGCTCGCCACCGTTTGCTCGCTTGAAGTACTCACGGGTGGAAATGCTCGGCAACTATTTGTTCGCCACGTTGATTGCTCGCCGGACAGATGCTCCACAAACAATTCATCCTTTCAATAAAATATTATGTGCAGGCATTTAATATATGCTGTTGATAAGTCTCGAATTATTATATTTCTTTAAGGCAGTGGTTCCCAAAGTGTGAGTGGCAACCCTCTGGGGGTAGCGGTATAGGGTTACGGGGAGACGCGGTAGAACTCCCAAAATAAAACGAAATGCATTCTCAAGACATTTATTTCTGCCTTCCACAAAATAAACAAAAATAAATTAAACTTAAAATCTTAAAATTTTCAATAAATGCAAGAACCACACTTAAATTACTGTAAACATAAAAACATTAATGCAGTATATGTGCCTGTTTTTCAAAAACTAGCTCTTCAAATCTGGGCTCTGTGTTCGATACAGACAGAATATCATTTTCAAGCTCGCGACGATTTCTTACTTTTGTTTTGATGGCAGTCATAAACGAGAAACTTAATTCGCGCAAATATGATGGCACCAAATACTTTATAAATTTGGCCGCAAGCTAAGCCGGGTATTATTGCAATCTTTTGATCCAAAATTGATCTACGCTCTATGAAAGGAAGTCTAGTTTCGATATTCCATCACACAATATTTCAATAAGTTTTTCTTTCATGTGTGTCGAAATTTCAGTTTGTTCAACGGAATTGTCTAAAAACAGTTTCAGCGTTGCCATAACTGTTTTGAATTTCTTTGGGCAAATAGTCAATGTACTGTTGTTTTAAATTGTGCAAACTAACTTGCATATCTGCAAACATCTGCTCATAATTTATCATATTATCATCCTTAACTAAGTCTTCCATGAGTTCTTGGACGCATTGGAATGAATCCAAATTTTTTTCCAATTGAAGTCGACCAGAAATAAATTTTTTTTATAAATCCGTTAATTTTGTCCGTGGCTGTTATTATGTTATTAGGGTGGCCTTACAAACTGCTATTCAGAGTGTTTAAGTGCTCAAAAATACCAGCAAGCAAGGCAGCCTAAGAAGCCAAAGAGAACTGGAAAATAGTTCTCATATTTCGGTTTCTCATCTTGCAGTTACTTCAAAAGTTCCGCTTTTAACTGAAAAATTCTTTTCAAGACGTTGCCCCTCGAAAACCATCTTACTTCCGTATGAGAAAGACGATGTGCGTATAAAGAACCCATGCTTTCACATATGTTTCAAAAACTATAAGTCTGCGATGCATTTCCTTTGATAGAATTTACCACTTTAATGACATTTTTCACAATCCATTACAGAAGGTAAAGATCTTTATGCAAGAGCATCTCAATGTAAAAACAGTGCAACCGTGTAGCATTTGGCATTATCTCTTTTAATCCGACAATACGACCAGAACGATATCCTGTTATAGTCTTTTTTTACATTTCTTTATTAGCAATCAGAAAATAACTTATTACATTATCTTCTGTAAACTAATTGTGTGGTTATAACTATGGCAGGAAGCGAATCATACCCAGTGGTATTATCCTATACAAACAGAGTCCAACTTCAGTAATATATAATTTACAGTGCAAGATTATTTATCTATTTAAATCTTGTAGCCACTTTCTTTTCAATCTTCCGTCTGGCGGTTCGTCTAGTAATGGTTGAACAAGATCGTTTGGGTGGAATTGTAGTCGAGTTTTGTGTTTTTGTGCGTATTGGCTAATTACCTGTCTGACGTATGGTATCTTTAGGTCTCCATGTAAAGTTCTGTTGGAAATAAACCAAGGTGCATCTACTATTGAACGGAGAGTCTTAGATTGATAGCGTTGGAGAATTTCTATATTGGAAGAGCTAGAGCATCCCCATAATTCCATACCATAAGTGCAGACCGGCTTTAGGATAGTTTTGTACACAAGCAATTTGTTATTTAAGGATAGGCATGACTAACAGCCAGCAGTACATTTTTTTATATCGGATGTCAAGCTCTTTTCTTTTCTTTAAGATATGGGTCGTCGAGGTTAGCTTACCATCTAGGTGCATTCTTAGATATCGAATAGCATCTGACTGAGGAACTGGAGTGTTGTTCATGATAATTGGTGGACACTGTTGTCTCCTTAAAGGTTATATAGGGCATATAGCAACGTATTTTGTCCCATTCAAGCTCGTATTTATTAGTACTTTACATGAAAATGGCGAATAAACATGTGCCGCTAATGGAGTACAAATAAAATAGCTTTTGTTATATCATGTCAGTATTATATCTTGGTAATTTTATAAATTGGGCACAGTTCGAAATATCCGTGGAATCGTCCATCTGTAATGAGAAATATCTGCACTTCTTAATATTTTCAACAACTTGTGTTCGAATATCTTCTGCCATGTCACTTATTCTTATTTGGTTGGTTTTATAGGGATGTTGCTTTCAACTTGTCAGCCTGTTTTCCAGCAACCATTATTTGCACCATTTCAACAGCTGCTGCTAAAATCAGATCTTTAACAATTGTATATTGCTTACTGGTTTTTGCAATACGAAATGCACCTCGATAACTTGATAGTAGTGTTTTTTCATTACTAGTGGCTGCTGATGTAAAAGTGGTTTGGTCCATGTGAAGGAAGTGTAGCTTTCATTCAAAAAAATCCACAGGCTTTTCTTTTTTGTCTGGATGTTTGGTATTTAAATGTCGAAATAGCTTTCTTTTGACAACACTTCTCAACAAAGTACGCACTAGCGCTTCTGGGAAATAACGGTAAAACAATATTTGAAATATTCATCGCTGTAAAATCTATTTTTCTTTGTATTCTTGTCACTGCTAGACACGAAACGTTCTAATGACAATTTTAAAAATGCATCCGTCGTTAACAAAACGAGTATAGCTCGTACTTAACGTTAAATATTTGTTATGGATCTATTGCACTCAACACACAGTCAGCAGTACAGCACACAATTTTGAAATGATGATTAATCTCATCGAGGTCCGCTGCTTCTTTGAAGCAAAATGAATGTTCCAGATTATTTCAGTGTCATCTGGCACCCTCCGGAATATAGTGGAAATTTCCGGAAACACAGAGAATAAATAAATAAATTACGCTACTTGGTAATAGATGGCGATAGTTGGCCGTTTATCCGCTGATTCTGAATCAACTTGAGTACTACAAGGGGGGGGGGATGCTAACCAAACGGGTGTCGGGCTTTATAAAAGTTTAGGAACCACTGCTCTAAGGAATGTTGATAGTCAAAGCAGGGTTGTCTGTTCTTGCATTTTAAATATTTTAGGGTAAGGTTTCTTTTTTGTTCCTAATAAAATTAAGTATAAGTGTATCTAATGTTTTTGTTGTATATATTTTTAACTTATTTTTATTAAAAATTTCTCTAAACATCATAAAGATTGCTTCATTAACATAGAAACAGCGTTTCAAATTTCCAAAAATTTTCAAAAACACTATCTACTCGGAGCACTTCCGTATACAAATACTTCTTTAACATATCAAAATCTATTTAAGAAAAGTAATATTCTCCCTATATATTCTTTGAGGCTTTCGCAGTTTCTCGAACTGTCAATATTACAATTTACTTTCGGCTTAGACCGCGTCATTTGGGAACTACGCCCAGCATTATCAGGTAAGCACCGATCTGTATCTGTAGACAAGCTACAGGACGGTCCTTACCTGATAATGCTGGGTGTAGTTCCCAAATGACGACGCGGTCTAAGCCGAAAGTAAATTGTAATATTGACATTCTCCCTATACCTACGTCGTCTGAAAATAAAAGTAAAAATTTTAGTTAAGAAGCAAAACTTGTACTAAATTATATTAGAAACGAATATGCCTAACTAAATATCAACTAATTTCTCAGCGTTGGTGTAGTTACATTTAGTAAGGCGAACAAGTTGGCTGTCGAACAAACGGATGGCGATTATCTTTACCAGCGAGCAATCGACAATCGGGACAATCGATAGCGAGCAAATGGCCTAGACCGCTCCTTACGTGGCAATTAAACTTGAAGAAATACGTTAGTAGTTGTCCTGTGACAGTTGAGCCCCCAAGGCCAAGTTAAGAATGGTCGTAGCAGGTGTATGGTAGGTAGGGCGTACCTGTGAGGTGTGTAAGGTGAGAGAGTGTATGTAGGTGTATGCGTGGGTGTGAATGAGGTGTATGTGTGACAGGTGTGAGAGGTGTGAGAGTGTGTAAAAGTTGAAAATGCGAGAGTGAAGGAGGAGCGAGATGCGAAATGTCGAATGGTGTTAGTAGGTCATGGTGTGAAAAATGTGTTGAGTAAGTATAAAATGAGAGTGTAATCAGTGTGTGGGGTCAGGAAAGGTGAAGTCTGGTGTATGAAATAGATAATAGGAGCGAGTATCAGTTTGGGGGGTCAGCAAAGGTCATGAATGGCGTATGAAATAGATAATTTTAATGAGTAAATACAATTTTGTGTGTGTGTAGGGTCAGTAAACTTTATTTAGGTCAATATGAAAAATGTTAAAGTTATATTTGGTAATTATTATTAGGAGATGTGTTGAAGACTTAATGTTGCCTTAAGAAAGGCAGTTTTGGTGTGAAAATTAAAATATTTAATTTTCCTTTTCGCATTCACAGAGTGTTTTCTTACAAAATGGACATGGCTTGGTGTATTCCCGGATTAATGCATTGTTGATCATATATGATGCTATTTCAGCCGTAAATTCGGTATCATATTCGAGAATGCCGAGATTGATAGCACGTTGGGATCGTTTATAAAATATGCGGTAAATGGGAGTATGGTGATTAAAAAGCATTTTAACTTTATAGTTACCTGCATTTATGTTAGGTTCTATGAGCTCTTTAAAAAGAAAAATTTCGTCGGGGAATTCATCTAATTGTAAATAGTTGTAATGTTTGTAAACCGTTAAAAGTAACCGATTCGGATATGGTACCGAACGTGGATTGTTTGCAATAAACTGGGAAATCGAACTGTCCATGTTGAAGATATTTTACGAAATGGTTATACATTTGAGATTTTATTTTAGTTGTTAATACCCGGGGGGAAATCAGGATATGCGTTTATGTTGTTTATGTTTAAGTGTAATAAGGTTGAATTTTGCTTCAAATTTGGTTGTAAGGAAGAGCAATTATATCAGCGGTTTTTACAAGTATAAGTTAGAATATTCGTTAGTATATGATAAGGTTTTATGTCATGTAGAAAGTTCATTAACTTGAAATTGTTGTTTTGTACACAAGTATGAGGTTTTTAGCACAATTCCGGGGTATATTTGTAAATTAAAAGTTAAAGTTCTTTAGGACATGATAACCTACTGAAATAGATTTTAAATGTAATGAAAGGATTTGCGTCATGTTTGGAGTTCAATAACTAGCAATTTCAATTTTTTTACAAAGGATGGTGTGTTTTAGAAGAGATATCCGGGTTTGCATGGCAACCAATCATACTAAATCAAAGTCTATACGACATGTTTGTGTCCCAATTAACAAAAATTGTAGAGGGAACAAAGAAGGGGCTCTTTGTTTTGCAAAAGTATAAATAGTATGAAATTTGAGGTAAAGAAATCGTTCTGCTGCTGCATAGTGCTTCAAGTACCTATCGCTGATAAATACGTGAGTGTTTAATTAATTAATTAATTAATTAATTTAAAAACAATATGGATCTTAACAAACTAAACGAAGTTGCTAAAGTTAATGTAAAGTCAATTTTAAAAGTCTATGATATGGTGGAAAATGTTACCTATCCGATTAAAAATATAAAGGTGGTCTTTTCTAAAAAAATTAATAAAAGGTGCATCGTATGTGAATTAGAAGATAACATAATCTATTTGCCTAAAAGGTTAAACGAGGCACTGAGTGATACCGACGTAAAGCGATTAAATAAACAACACCTTGGAGTTGTATACCTAGGATCCATTGAAGTTGGAAAAATTAATAAAGCTTCAAATTTAAAATTTGTAAATCTGGATGGTGATGCCGCCGTCGCCGACATCAACACCTCAGAAGCCATTGATGAATCGACGGATATAGAAAGTGATTCGTCAGTAAGCAGTTCCGATTCCGTAAAGGTAAACACAATCAGTGTTGCATCCACATCATCATCATCATCATCATCAGGGCCGTCAAAGAAGAAGAAGAAGTCTAGAAAGACTCAAAATTAAGTGGAGCAGCAACAGCAAAACCTGTACAAATCACCTATTCTATTAATAAGGTAAAAAAAATTTATAATCATAGTAATGTATTGTGGAGTAGTAATTTTTTTGTTTGTTTGTGTAGATTATAGAATAGTCGAGAGTTTCCAACCCGCATAACCACTACTTACACCCAAGACCACAACCATCACCAACCTCAAACACATGAATACCAGGTATGTAAGCAGTTACAATAGGGATGTGTTACTGTTTAGGAATAAAAATTTTGTAAAAATACCTTGTAAAATTATACCGCCATGTTTAAATAGATTTAAACAACATAATTGTTTTTTGACTGGTAGTCAGGCATTGTTTTTATTTAAAAGCCAATTTAAACTAAATGTAAATTTAGCAAAGACTAGTGGCGGTGATTTTGATTTGATTTTCCCATACATTTCAGCGAGCGAAATAAAGAACAAATTAGCTCAGTTAAATTATTCTCACTTTGATAATTTTGAAGTAGGAAAGGTACGTGTTTTCACTGATGTTGTAGATAAGGTGTCGTATGATTATATATTTATGTACGAGCACCCACAGGACATTTTTTTATCTTTTGATTTTAATTTTGTGTGTTTGTATGTCGATATAAAGAAAGAACTATTCGTTTGTTCAGAGCAATTTTTAGAATTTGTAGAGACTAGGCTCCCAATATGTAAATTTCACGATCACCGTGTACACAAATATGTCAAAAAAGGTGATCCATATATTAGGATTTTAAACTATTCTACAGACAGAGACGACGGTGATGATGCAATATATCCATACCTTAACTGTCAAGCTGTTGTTAAGAGAAACTTAAATTTTAAACGTATAATATACAGTGTAATTGTTTTATTAAGAATATTGAAAAGAATTCAGGTTGTAAGAAGGTATGCTCAGGTTCGATATGAATTTGATGAATTATTAGCACGTCCTGTTCTAGATGTTCATGATGTGGATTTAAAACCTGTTTTAAAATCTATTGTAGGTTATCAGTATAGGGAGTTGCTTAAACGCTATAGATAGCATTGTTATTAGACATTAGAGATGGATAATTTACAAGAATCAATTATATTAAGTAAAGATTCGCTTAAAAATATAAAAAGATTTATGGACAGGTCATTATCAGAATTAGCATCGTATTTATCAGGAGGATGATTTTAACATTTTAAAACGGGAAAATATAAACTACAATGCAATTCAGTTGAAATTATTAATGAGAAAAGGAGTATTTCCATATGATTATATCAATGATATAAGTAGATTATCTGAAACTCAGTTGCCTGCACGTAGGGAATTTTATAACAAGTTATGCGACCAAAACATTTCACGTAAAGACTACAGGCATGCTAAAGTAGTTTGGAAGTCGTTTCAATTGCAGACTTTAGGCGACTATAGTGATCTCTATATGAAAACAGATATTCTATTGTTGGCAGATATCTTTGAAACTTTAGAAGTAAATGTTTATCAATCTATGGAATCGATGCAGCATCTTATTTCAGCTTACCTGGCTACACGTGGGACGCAATGCTAAATTATACAAAAGTGAAATTAGAGCTAATCACTGATATTGATATGTTGTTAATGATAGAGCAAGGGATTAGAGGGGGGATTTCACAGGTAATAAAGAGATACAGTAATTGTAACAATAAATACTATAAGCCAACCTTTGATAGCTCCCTTCCTTCAAAGTATGGCGCTTATTTTGACGTTAATAACTTATACGGGTGGGCAATGATGCAATGTTTACCAGAATCAGATTTTAAATGGGTCGAGGGTGCGAACGAACTTGAAATGTTTAATGCTCTTAACATAGCTGATGACAGTAGAATAGGTTATATTTTAGAAGTCGACCTCGAATACCCTCAAAATTTGCACGATAAGCACAAAGATCTTCCGTTATGTTCAGAAAGGCGCATACCTGCAGGTTCAAAATACGAAAAATTAATGACAACCCTGTACAATAAGGAGAAATATGTCTTACACTTTCGAAATCTAAAACAATGCATTTTGTATGGCCTAAAGGTAACGAAAATTCATAGGATTTTACAGTTTAATCAATCACCTTGGATGAAACCGTACATTGAGTTAAATACAAAACTTAGAGAAAATTCCAAAAACGATTTCGAGAAGAATCTTTATAAAACCTTTAATAATGCCGTGTTTGGGAAAACGATGGAAAATTTGCGAAAACACCGAAATATTCGATTAGTAACGCGATGGCGTGGTCGCGGTGGAGCTCAAAGTTTAGTTTGCAAACCAAATTTTCACAGTAGAACCATTTTTAATAAGAAGCTAATCGCTGTAGAATTAAAAAAGACCGAAATACTTTTTAATAAACCTGTCTATGTAGGTATGGCCATTTTAGACATATCAAAAATTCTAATGTATCAATTTCACTATGAATTCATGCAGGTAATATTTCCCGATTGTTGTGGCCTATTATATATGGACACTGATAGCTTGATGTATGAGGTGACGTGTGAGGACTTGTATGAAAGCCTTAAGCCGCATCTGTCTGAGAGGTTTGATACAAGTGATTATCCTGTAAACAATCAATTTAACTTTCCTCTGATTAATAAAAAGAGGATTGGCTTAATGAAGGATGAGTTGAAAGGTGAAATTCTCACAGAATTTGTGGGGATCAGGTCAAAAATGTACTGTATTAAACAAAACGGCAAAGACAAAATTAAAAAATCAAAAGGTACAAAAAAGTATGTTGTTAAGAAATATTTAAATTTTGAAGATTATTATGGTGCATTAGTAGAAGGCACGTCACTTGAAATGTCTCAAAATTCTATACGATCATACCGACACAAGGTGTATTCAATTGAACAAAGAAAGGTAGTACTTAATGCAAACGATGATAAACGATATTTAGTACCGCCTGATGGTATTGAAACATTACCGTGGAATCACTATAAAATTGCAAATTTTGAGAATCAACCTGCTACTACTCTTGGCTAAATAATTTGTGTATTTTTATGTTTGGTGTTGGAAACTATTTATTCTTTATATATTATATTATATAACTATTTTTAATACTTTTATACCTGTATACTACTACTACTACTACTATACTACTCTTGTATTACTTTAAATTGGATGATTTGTACTTTATTGTTATAAATAAAAGACATGTGTTATTTGAATGTTTTCTTTATTTTATACAATCATCATCATCATCATCATAATCATATTACAATATCATTTTACAATATCATTCTTATTAATCCAAGATGTCTCGTTGATACCAAGCCACTTGACCAGGTAAGAATTTCTACGTCGTTGCAATATCTTCTCAACCAAATAGACACCAGGTTCCCTCGTTTTCAACAGTTCATGTTCGTAGAAACCGCCTAAAATTGGATTACCATTTAAATCTTGGATTAAATAGGTTACAGGATCGGTTGTCTGCATTTTCTTTATCTTAAACAGTTCAGTAGACCAATTTGGTAGGAATCCTTTTTCGAAAATGCCCTTGTACTTACTAATCCTAACAATATCGTCAACTTTAAAACGATTTTTACCTGCAATTTTTAAATGATTATAGATATTGTCAAGATTTGTTTCAGGTGTAACATCGCAAGGTCTCATTTTAATTGTCCTGTGTTTGGTTTGATTGTAGTTGGCAGTTACATCGGGCAAGATATCGATCCATTTGTGTTTCCCTCGCATGCTAAATTCCTTGTAGAGTTTAAGCTTAAGTGTTCTAATTACCCGTTCGGCCATTGATGCTTTTACTGTGCTGTATGTTGAATAACGTTTTATATGATGCGTTTTCATAAGTTCAGAAAATGGTTTTCCTCTAAATTCTGTACCATCATCTGTTTGGAGTAGTTTAGTTTGACTACCGGCGGTGATCTCTTTTAATTAATTTAATTAAAATATCCGCCATCGCGTTAGCAACCTCTTGGCTAGTTTTTGTCTTTAGTGCACGTGTCCATAGAAATTTTGAAAAACAATCAATTACCACCAGAATATACTTGTAACCATTATTTTCTTTACTATACGGTATAAATTCGGCTAAATCAGCTTGTAATAGCTCTCTGTAACCTTTAATGACCGTTTTTCGCCTTTTAAAATTTTTCCTAGCTAACCTATGAATTTCATCAACTACAACGCGTTTCTGACTCATTGTTGGTGGTGCTCGTCAGCAAGGACCTCACTCTCTTTTTCAGTCGTCACCGCTTCAAGGTATAACAATTCTCTAAATAGAGTATTCAAATCGGACGTCTCTAAAGGAAATTCACTTGATACGCGAATGTTTAGGTGTTTATGTAACCTCTGGACAAGCGTAACTAGATTTATTAGAATCGTATATGATGCTTTTAATGTGTTTGCGAGTAGTATAATCTGAGCAGATGTTTCAGCGATTGCATTTTGTAGATTACGAATTTCCTTTGTAGGTTTACGTATTTTCCTCTTAATTTCAGCATCTATAGTGTCTTTCGTGGATGCCACTAGATTGTTTACAAATTTTTTCGTTATAGCATCCGATTCGTTTATTGGCTCCTCGAGGTCAACTAATCGTCTCTTGCGCATGCTTACATGATCTTTCTCAACAATCAACGAACTTTGTCTGTTAACTGCATCCAGGTCATCAACAGGATTAGCTAGATTGCAAACTTTTCTATTTTCAACGTTAAAGTCGCCATTTAAAGTAAGTTTAAATCCAATTCCAGGTGGTCCTTTTACACCACTACCAGCTGCACCGATGTGTTGATATTGGCGCCCGAACTTATCAACAACCATCTTGATAATGGCGATTATGCAATGAGTCCCGCTTCTCTTAACTCTTCAACAATCGATAGAATTTCATTGTCATGAGAATTATTTCCAGCCCACTTTGATGCATACAACAATCGCAGTCTGCTTATCAGTTCAGATGGATTGTTCCAATAAACAAAATCAATATTATTATTGTTTACTTTTTTGTAGAGACCGTCACCGCGTTTTTTCCTTGGCGACGATTTCGGAGGTGGCGTTGTCGGAGATAAAAATGCATGCAAAATATTTATGTATTTTGAAGTTTTGGCTGGTTGTAATGCTCCAGTATCAGTATAATTGTGTTTATGTGCATTAGTTTTTAATACAATTAATCTGTAATTATCAACATCTTTATTGGTATAATCTGTTGGGGGATCTTTAAGTGTAAGTAAATTTATTAAACCTGGAGTAATTTTGTACTTGTAACCTTTAACCACGATCGCATCATCTTGAATATGAAGTTTAGAATTTCCCATTTTCCATGTGTCTGTTAGTTCATTGTATTTTATCGAATAGCGTGATTTATCAAAGTTTAAATCTTTACTTTGCAACAAATCATTATATTGTTCTGACAAAACAGTAGCAGCATCTTTTGAAGAACTTGGCTCTTGTTCATAAACTTCTTCGTCCAGTTCTGGAGCCGATCTACCTGCGTTTTCTTCTTCTTCTTCGTTAGCGTCATCATCGTCTTCTTCTTCTTTCTCTTCTTTTTGCTTTTTGATTTTTAGAGTGTTTAAAACAGATTGTTTTGTTTGTTGTTTTTGTTGCTGTTGTGGTTGATGTACTTTTGATGCAATATCTCTTAACGGTTGTATAATTTGCTGGTGCTCCTTAAAATAATCTTGTTCTGCTTGCTTTAAATCGCGCTTGTAATCAGAGAACTTTTTCCTAATAAGCTTTGAAGTTGCAATTACCTTCTCTTTCAACGAATGCTGTGCAGGTGTTGCCATTCTAGTTGACGACAGTACTATGACATAATTAAACTAATTATAGATGTATATATGAATCGAAACCTTTTCGATATCGTCCATCGTTATAGTTGTTATCTTTGACTATTACTAAAAACCCATAATTATTTTTCCAACATTGAGAACAAATATCTTTAAACGTTTGAAAGGTCATGTCCGTGTTTACATGATCGTCATACACATGACGTAGATTCATGTCGTCCTGCTTAAATAATACAAGTAAATTAATATTATCGCGTATTAAATGCTTCGGAATACGTGCATAAGTCTGACAGAGATAGAAAGAGTCTACACATTTGTGCCGTCCCATACTGAAATACTGTTGAATCTTATCTTGTTTACTGCATGCAATATCATCGAATATAAATATGGAATTGGTACGAGCCTGTCCAGGGTCAATGATCTCTTCGTTTTCACTAAACTCAAAATATCCAATTCCCTTGATTGGTTTCAAAATGTGCCTTAAAAACTCGTACTTTTTCTGAAATAGAGATTTTGAAAAGAGATAAATGTTTTCAAACCTTAACCCATTAGGATCGCTGATTAGACTTAGTAATACATTTGTCTTGCCGCAATTACTAGGGCCACAAATTATGCAACGAATTGTAGACGGCAGCAGAGGACCATGTCTCTTTAACACTTTATCCTCGGCAACAAGTTCGTCAATGTTGGAAACAGGTAAAGATTGAGGTTGTTTAATCACTTTCATGATCTTTTTTTTTTGCTACTACTACTAACCACACAAACAGTTATATAATAATAAGAATAAAACTCGGTTACATTTTTATTTATTTATTTATTTATTGAGGTATAAGGATATAATACAGTAATAAATTAGATCGTGGATCTTCTCCGGAACATACGTGGAGGAACATGTTTGGCTCCTTCAGCTTCTTTTACAATCTCATGGAAACTGCATGCAATACATTTAGTACCTTGTAAATCGGTTTCACCTTTACACTTGGGGCAAGTATATTTGGCAGGCACAGGCATTTCTTCTTATTTTAATATATGTGATAAATTTATTAAAACTGTAAGATATAACACAATTATAACTCCAATTAGATTCTAATTTTACACAGTACTCGCAATAATTTTGATCGTTTTCATAAATATACTTAAACGTCTTATTTCTATATTTACCTATTCTTAAAATATAATTATCCATACACCTCCTCCTAAGCACTATTATTACTATTATATAAAAAAATTGTTCTTTATTTTTGTTGACTGGGAGCGTTGTCTGCACCGCTGCTGCTGCTGCTACTGTTGCTGTTGTCTTCGACGGCGACGTTCTGACGATGCCCATTTGAGTGACTACTTTTATGCAAATCACTGATGAAGCGTTTCATGTCACCAATATGTGATTTTAGCCCCAGATCTTTTAGGCGCTCGTACAAACACACAGGGCACGGTGTTGGTTGAGGCATTGGTTTTTTTGACAAGTCTTCTAGAAAGTCACTGCAAATATCTGCAGCAAACTGGTACTTTTTGGCCGTTTCATTGGCATCATAGGCCTTGTTCTCATCGTAGTAGAATTCATATATGGCCGCATGAGAATGGTGAAATTCCAACCTCTCAAACAAATGCCTTAAATAGCCAATTTGTTCGCTCAAATCCGTCGATGAACTGCCACCGTCGCACAAAACACTATCGTAGCACATCCACATTTTATTTGTTATTTGAAGAGAGAGAATTATTGAACCGATGTCGAATTAAACTGATGCTACTGATGAACTGTCTGCTGGTATATATACGAACATTGCTCACACACCAGTTGAAACTTGTTCATTAATCTCGAATAACATGGGTCACGAGTTCAGTAAATGGGTTATACTGCATTACACATTCTTGCAAAACAATTGCATACAATTTAGTACCTGCTTCAAAGTTTTCCGATGCTTCAACTTCGATTCTAATATCGATAGGTGACTCTTTCAATGCGATTGGTTGACTCGAACAATCGATAACAAAAACAGGCATGTCCTTAAATTCGTTATAGTCCAGCATACAATTGTTAATCGATTTCCCATAATAACTTGATTGGAATTTTTTATAATTTATAAATGCTGTTATATAATCATTTTGATCAAAGTTTAGATTCATACGCTGATAGGGAAATTCTGAAGCGTTAAGGTGTGCTTTTACGTTTGTTATATTGGCATGCGTTAGTGCAGTAGAGGATTCCTTTCTTACGTCAATTTTATTCTTTTGTGCACACAATAGTATCTGAACAGGCTTCTCGGTAGGACTGCTATTTTTAACACGCCAAATTGTTTTATTTGATGCAGGAAGTGCAGGTAACTCGTGCATTTCCCATCGTCGATATGGCATTATGATTTCAGATTGTGAACGTAATTTCTCCATTAAATCGAGGTTTGCTTCGTCACTCAATAACACATGGGGAACCTCCCATGATACCTTGTCTATGGTAAATTCAACATCGGTATCTTCGCTTTTATAACAATTAACGTCACTTTTTGCTCGTATCAGTATTAATTCCTGGCGCATTTTAACAATCATCTTTTGATAATCTTCACAGAATCCAAATATGTGCCTCAACGGTATACAACATGTAAATTTGTTATTTTTAAAAACTTGAGAATCACCCATTATAGTCCATCCTATGCAGCTAAGACCATTCGTGTCGTCCTCATTATACGATGTTATACCTTTAATAAATGACGTTATTCCAGGTTGTTTGCATACGTCGATAATTTCATTACTACCCAGTTTAAGTTGAATCTCATCGAATAGGAAACATGCAGCGTTTGGGGTTATTGTAAAATTACCCGTTGCAACCTTTTTCGCATAAGTACCGCTAATTTTAATAAAACTATCGTACGTACCGGTTATAATGTCGGAACTTTGAATTTCTATACGAATGGTATCTGAATTCTTTGTATTTTGCGTATACGGTAAATAGGTATGGTAATCTTCTTTGATTATTACATCATCGTATATTGGCTTCTTAAAAACATCAACTTTACGACTCAACTCGTTGAGTTTTACCTTTTTGAAAAAGCCGCTGTTGCTGCTGACACCTGTTGTTGTTGTTCGCTTTGACGAAGGCATTGTTATTATTATAAATAACTTTAAAACCGAGACTTGACAAAAATTTAATATCGCTACACGTAAGTGTTGCTCCTGCTGCTCTACTCTGCTGTTGCAGACTGCTACCTGATTTATAAAAATCACCATTTATACTATCATCATCATCATCAGATATAAAATTTATACCCATGGTTCACTTTTTAGGTGTAAACGTACACTGGTATAGGTGTCTTCACTAAATGGAACTAATTCACCTTCGTTATCGACCAATCTAATTGTGATGTTATCAAATTCGCTTAAATTTATCGGAAAATAAATTATTTGCGAAGGTTCTTTCTCTAAATTATAGCCTGGCGCAACAGATAGACCAAATTCAAAAATAGAATGACACGGAGCGTTATTCCTGTATGCACCGCCTGTTATATTTGTATCGACAAAAATATTTGAAGTTTTTATAATTTCAATGTCCTTATCGGATATGTGTTTTATATTTGGCGATAAGACTTGCGATGTAAATCCTAGCATAGATCCAATACTATCCTCTTTGGTAAAATCTATCGTGTAAATTGACTCAATTTCACACTTTAACGTATTATTATTCGGTGACAATTTAAAATTATCCTCGTTCGTTTCCTTGCTACTACTACTATCTTTACCTTCAATACTATTAATTTGGGATTTTAAATATGCACTTATCTCGTCGATTTCATAACAACCCGACGGGATTATTATCTCTTGATCGTTATAATGGAACTTGTTGTTACCAGGAAAAATATTTTGTACAGTATTACACGTATACAATCCCACCAGACCAAGGAAATGTTGGTAATCAGAATGCAATCTTATAGGTGGGTAGATCGAACCAGTTGATAAGGTACTTCCCCTACCATATACGGTGAACGTCTGCGACATGACTGACACCAATAATCAATTACACGTTCTTTTCATACAGAAATTTTAAACACAAATGACCGCAAATATAGGTGTTGTAGTCTTGTTGATTTTCATAATTGTAGAAAATTTGACATCCTCGAAGGTATCGTTTCAATTCCAGAGGCGGTTGTAGGTCCCCAAACGAGTCAAAGTAGTGCACCTTTGTACCTCTTTTGCGATAACATACCCAGTGTGTTCCAGATCCCTCCTTGTCATCCAAATTTATAATAGCACTTTCATTTTTCCACGATTTCACGGGTAAATTGTTTCGCATGTACACACCTCTGAAATATAAAACATTTTTCGCATACTTTCGTAAATCTGCGTCGGTTAACGGCCTTCGAGGTAATTTATCTAGTTTTTTGCTCGATACGGTTCAAGGTATAATGCACTTCCTGTTTTGTATGGTTTTAGATAAAGCGCTTTTCCTTTTTTACTACTATTTCCTATTGCTATTGCCTCCATCATTCTATTATGCCGAGAACCTTCTTCTTGTTGTTTCCTCGCCTCTTTAGCACTATTAACGGCTTTAACAATATTACTTATGCCCCCTGCTAGCCCACCTAGTGCACTTAAACCTGCAAAAATTGGAATTAAAGGTAGCACGCCGCCTTGTTTTGGAATAGGAATTATACGTGGAAGTTTAACTCGCTTCTTCCCGCCAGCCTCCTTTACGATTCGCTTGGCCGCAGATACAGCGTGTTTAATTACACTTTTAGCACTCGCACCGTTTGAATTATTGTTTTGAACAACCTTGGCTATTTCCTTTAAAATACCCCCTTTCTTCTTCAGCGACAACAATGACGTTTTCTTTTTTATACTTTTTTTGTTTTTTCTCTTAATCCCCATGCCCATTTTTCTTTTAGTCTTCATGATTCCAGTTACCGCTAAAGCAGATACCTTTTCGCCGAGAGAAGCGTCACTAGATTTAAAACGATTCCAGGCAGCGTTCTCTAACCTTTGATCAGCCTGATGACGTCCCTTCAAATCTTTATTATTTCTATAAGCAATATCGTGCTCGCGACAAGCAGCGTCTAATGGATTTATACCTTTATCACCTCGTTCTAATCTTTTAGATAACTTTGTACCTGGACCACAAAATTCATACCCTGGAATGTGCAATTCTACCGGGAGTTTATTTATCAGCGTGTTGATCACACCTTCACCGTAAATCAACATTTACTGACTCGTGCATTATGCACTCCTATTTATACCTTTTACAGCAGACTGAAAATAAAACAACAACATCAGAACATTTAGATATATTTATTTTCCTCTAGAATATACATGTTGTACTACGTGCTAATATTTAAATGTGCAAAATATTTATATAATTCACTACTACTATTATCACAGCCGTCTACACTTTCTACAATCTTACACCTACTAAATTGGTTACAAAGTTCTCGTTGAGTACAATATTGCTTCAAATCGTTTGATAGCGTTTCTAATCTCCTCAAATACATTGCAAGACTAATTTGATACTCTTTTATTTTGGCAGCAGAACTACAACTACTACTACTATTACTCATGACGTTGTTGTTCTTGTTGTTGCTTTGGTCGAAGCACATCTGATATTAAAGTGTTTGGGAAAAAGTATGTCATTTCCATAATCAACAGGTATACTGCAGTTTGCATATTTTTGCATAGCATTCGTGTATAAAATACGATATCAATGTTTTTATTCACTCTTATCACCTCTGATATCATTTCCGTAAAACGTTGGTAAAATTGTGAAAATTCTTGACTTCTTAAAGTTTCCAATTTCTGCATAACTAACTCAGACAATGAAAAGAGATTAAGAAATTCCCTCTCATGTAATGTCATTGAATTGAGGTTATGACTTTTGTTGATAAGCTCTACAAGGTTATGTCCGTACATATCAGTCTTAAATGCAATTGTTATCGAATCATTAAGTTTTATATACTTGACGTCTTTGTTATCGCCGCCGCGTCTACCGCATTCAGAAACACCAAAATAATTTCTACAGGTCAGTTCAAGTCGTGACGTATGCAGATCGTACCAGTCCTCTTCAAAGAAAACAAATGGTGAAAACATGCATCCACTTAAACAGACGAGGCGAATAACAGGTTCCATTTTCATAGATGGGCTTAGGCCTACCTCAATAGCATGATTGCGACAGCAGGAACACCAGTTTTTGTTCACGTCTTCTTCTTCTTTATTTATTTTATAATATGTAGTGTCAAGCAATGCAGGTTCTCCACATACGGCAATTCGTTTTATTTCCACTAAATCATAGTCATTATCTATTGGTGGGTCAATCGGATTATAATTATCATTGTTTTCAAGGCCTGAAATTAAAAATAAAAATAATATTAACACTTTACTCTTTTTACTCTGCAAACATTAACTTACATTCCCAAACCACGGTGTCGTCTATCAAGGTGTCGTAGAGGGTATCACTTGTACTACTTTGCCAACAATTATCATTATTATTACCATTGTCTTCAATACCTAAAAGCAAATAATAACAGTTTAATATTTTTTAATCTCTCGCTCTCTCTCTCTGCTACATTGACTTACCTTCCCAAACCAGAGCATCGTCCGTTAAAGTATTGCAGAAAGAGTCCATTGTGCTACTTTGGTAACCTTTGCGACTCAACTAAACTAACATAATCTACACCTACACCTTATAAAACTATTTCTAAGATCTAAAAGATAACGCAATAAGTTATGCTAAATTAACATGTAATTTAGATATACATTGCAAACAATCTACTTTTTGTGGAGGGGGTCCATCAATTTCATCTTCCCCCTCTTTGGGCATGTGGTCGAAACAGTATTGATACTCCCACAAATATTTCTGCCAATCTTTCGGGAATTTTGTAAAATTTCTCGCAATATATTTTTTATCTAATAATTTTGGCAGATATTCACAACAAAAAGATAACAATTTTTTATCTGAAACACTCATTTTGATAACGTTTACAATAGAATACAAATAATATACGTATTACAACCACTAATATACACCCTGACCCTGTTCCCCTACACCTCTACAAACTTTTCTATAAATAGCTTCGTTTCTTTTACACTCTTGCAGTAAACTTTGCGTAAAATTAAAATTATTCTCCAGCTTTAAAAGATCAATCTCCAATGAAATCTTTTTCTCTCTCAAAAAGTCCAATTCAACTTTATCATCTAGACATTCCTGCCATAATTTTCGAGAACATGTCATGTCCACCTCCTCTTTATCAGGTACACTTTCCCATTCTGGTGCCTCCGTTGTGCTACTTTCGACACCTATAAACGCGCTACCACCCAAACGTTGTAATCCATTAAACCCATGCGAAAAATTAAAAACAGGTATTGACTGATCCCATGGATGATTAAAGTGCACTCGCACGTTACTCTGATTCGTTTTCCTACTCACTGACGTCGTACCGTTCAACCAAAATTGTGAATCTATATTTTCTTGAAATGCTCGATCGATGCCCAACCCACTACCACTATACAACAATAATAATATTACACTAAAACACATCAACGAATACATGTTAACCCAGGGCACAAAATGCGCTTATATTTACACCTAAATTTATAATATTCTTTAACGCTGAACCACTCTCTCTTTCATTAAAATCTGTTAATTTGTTATTTATTTCGTCCAGTGCAGACTTATACACCGAATCAATATTCGTTGATTTTAATACCTCGTAATTTTTTGTACTAAAATATTTCCTATCTTCTATATCCGGATTACTAGGCTTTACAAAATCGCCACAAAACACAAAATTCACCTTTACACTATATTTTTTAACCGCTTTTCTCAAATAAACACGCACTATTACACCTGCGTCCTTAAAAAACTCATCCAAATTCGTATGCCTTAAATTCACAACTGCACCCGTTCGAATTCTTCCTTTAAATGCACTTGCTACGTCTTGCCATTTCACACGACTACTTCTAACCTCTTTATTTCCACCTCCACTTTTTACACCTATTACCTGCTTTAAACGTAACTTTTCAACTTTTAAATTTTGTAATACAGTCTCCAGATGACGCTTTCTACCAACACCACTACATGCTCTTAACTCTTTCGATACTGCACGTATTAACTTATGATTTAATTTTAAATCATCCTGTACATTACTACTCATTTTACCCAAATTACCTAACGCGGAATTCAAATCCGCGCTCCTTTTTCACCAGCAATCAAAACTCAACTCCAACACCTTCTTCAACCAACCTGACATCACACCTTTCATACCTACACTCTTATACTTTTACACAATCATCTACTTACAGGTTATTGACCCCCATTACCTAAACTAAACCACATTCTGTTTACTCGTTAAAATTATCTATTTCATACGCCATTCATGACCTTTGCTGACCCCCCAAACTGATACTCGCTCCAATTATCTATTTCATACACCAGACTTCACCTTTCCTGACCCCACACACTGATAACACTCTCATTTTATACTTACTCAACATATTTTCACAGCATGACCTACTAACACCATTCGACATTTCGCATCTCGCTCCTCCTTCACTCTCGCATTTTCAACTTTTACACACTCTCACACCTCTCACACCTGTCACACATACACCTCATTCACACCCACGCATACACCTACATACACTCTCTCACCTTACACACCTCACAGGTACACACTCATTACCATACACCTGCTACGACCATTCTTAACTTGGCCTTGGGGGCTCAACTGTCATAAGACAACTACTTAAAAGCACAGCTAATTGTTTTTGTTTTCATGCCTATTCCCTGTTTAACTAATTTGATGTTCTACTTTGAATATATTAGTAAAACTCCTAACGCTCTGGTGCAATTTAATTCTAACAACTAGCATATTATTGTTAAAGTAATAAAATTTTACATTGCCTTCTTAGATACATTATTGAAACATTCTTTCAAAGCACTATATCAACTCCTAGACCAGGGGTGAATAATGGTTATCCTCCTTCCTATGTCTTCTGTCCGTATTGCTATATTTCTACTTCTCCTATTTACGGTTTCTATTTCACATACGATTCTATTTTTACTTTTGTTTCATTTTGAATGTTTATCGCATAATAATTTTTCGCACACCATCTAATAATTTTAAACCTGCTATTCTTATCTTTCCACATCTATTGCTTGCTTAATTTGGATTGTTCGATAACTACGTCGCCTAACAGAGATTTCGGAAGAATATTCTTTACCATTCTGTAGAACTATCTTTTATTAGATTAAATATGATAGCAGAGAGCGATCTGTCAATTAGTCTGTTTTTGACAGTACACCAAAGTGAACGTCTCGTGTGATTTTGTAAACAATGAAAAACTGAGTTGAGAGCAGAGCAGTGATAAAGTACTTTCATTTGAAAAGCTTAACGCCAACCGAAATCAAAGCAGAGCTGGATTCAACACTATTGGAATCCGCCCCTTCGTTTTCAATGGTTAAAAACTGGGTTGCCGAATTTAAGCGTGGTCGTGTGAGCACAAATGATTAACCCCGTAGTGGACGTCCAAAAACTGCTACTGCCCCGGATTTGATTGAAAAAGTCCACCGCATCGTATTGGATGACCGTCGAGTAAAAGTGCGCGAGATAGCAGACATAGTAGGTATCTCAAATGACAGTGTGCACAGAATTTTAACTGAAGAATTGGAAATGAAAAAATATTCGGCGCGTTGAGTGCCGCGGTTGCTCACACCGAAGCAAAAACTGAATCGTTTGAGTGTTTCTCGCGACCTTTTGGCACGTTTTCGCCACAAT